>OZ024769.1:16108538-16288538 GCA_964017025.1 Stenichneumon culpator
GAGCCCCTGCCTATATCAACGATCGTTATCAATGGGTCGCGTGGCCGCGCGGGTTCGTTAACAGGACTATTACGTGAGAAATATGACGAATCAATAGCCGTACGGTGTCCAGCCTGGGCTGGTCAGTCACGCACGCACGCACGCACGAGACCAACGATTTTATGAGGGGGGCATTGCGCGCGTGCCGAAGCCCGGTTATCGATGATTAATCAAAGCAGCATGGCTCTGTCGTGTCGCCACATTCTGGCCATTCACATCCCCGCGCTAATTTGCCAGTTTGCCTCCGGCCATCATCATCCGCTCGCCTGATTGTCACCGTCGTGCATCAAATCGCGATTCGTACCGCGGAAGCGACTCCTATTAGTGGGAAGTTGGAAGTATCACGACGAATCATTCTTCGGCACGTTGAACAGACTTCCCCGGTAATCTTCCCTGAGCCTTCGAGCGCAGAGAAATCTTGTCTTCGATTCGCGAAGCTGCATCCTACCACGACGTATGTATCAACAAACATTCCCTCGGAGCGCCCAGCTGCGCGAGGGATTTGCCAAGCCTGGCGATTAATGAATGTTACGTTTCCCATGCCGTCCCACCTCTCTCCATCCGTTCCTGTAACCTTCCCCGGCGTACTCGCGAAACACCGAGAGAGCCGCCCGCGTCTCTGTACGACACGGGGGATCGGACACGAGAGAATCTCCCGGCAGAGGCACTCCATGATTTACGGCCACGGACATATTTCGGCATTTGGATTTTCGGGCCGTGTGCGCAACCGCTGATTTACCGGTCGGCGAGAGGCAACGCCGTGTACGATACTGCTCCGCGGGACTAATGCGATACCGCGGCTCATAGCCACGGTTATAACAGCGTATTCCGGCGTGTCCCGGTCAGTGGGACGACAGTTGCAATTTTTACCCAATACGGCACCTGATCCGCGGTCCGAGTACGCATCACTGAGAGACTGATAAAAAAATGCAGCTGAATCAACTAAAGATTGTGGCAGAGACGTTCTAATAAACATTTAGCTAGTCGAGAAAAATATTTTTATGCCTCAAAAATAGGTTTGTGAAATCATAAACAAAAATTATTGAACCAACCGATATTTTAGCTGGGCCGACATAAATATTTATTAGAACGTGCCTGCCCGAATCTTTGGTTGATTTAATCGTACTTGTTTCATCAGTGGATACACTTGTGCATAGGGAACAGTTTTTCCCACTGACCTCTAGTCGCTGTTCGCTAGTGGTGCACAGAATACACGCAACGAGACATACGCGACCTGCACGACCAAGTAGAATGTACCGATGGCATACCGGCCCGGCGAAGAAGAGTCGGCCGATAAAAAGGAACAGGAAGAAAGGAGCGCCTCTGTGCGCTTCTCCGGCTTTTATCCAGGGTGGCGACGGAGGGAGGGCCCATTGTACCCACGAGATTTACCGTTCTTATATTAATGCGATTACTGTCTGGCGTTGCCCGCCGGCAGGAATGAAGATGGTCTTCCTCCGGCGGAGCCCGAATGAGGACCTCGAGGTAAGGGCCAAAGAGGATTCTCTCTTCCCGTTTCTCGTCAATATCGTTTCCCGGCTTATTTCGTCGAGGCTCGACGATATGGAGCGTAACTCATCACAGATATCGCCTCCCAATCTTGCCCGGTCTCTCGACGACCTACGGTCAGCGACGGCACAGCCTACTGTATTCAGGGACCGTATTTTGCCCATCGACCTTTACTTTCCCGATGCATCAACCCGAAACTCGTGGACATGTGGCCTCTCCCGCACGCGCGCTGCATTATTGAGTAACCGGCGGTACCCAGCAACTTAACGAGCCACTTTGCCAGCACAGACCCGAATGGGTGTGCTCTCGGTATCGCCAATCTACTCGGCCGTTCGTTATTCTCGTACATGTAAAGATCATGCAATTTTGAAAACACTGGAAGAGGCGTAGGTTGTACTGTCGGGCAGAATTTTCACTCGCGATTTAATTCCGATAACTCGTCTGCGTTAAAAAAAAATAAAAAAATTTCGTACGCTCATTATCAGCTTGTGATAAAAATGCATGAGGATGTGTAGGGTAAACGTACCAATGACTGGACACGTCCCAGTTGCCGGACAACGAACCCGCAGACTTGAGTTTATATGTTACGAATATAATGGTTAAGAAAATAGCAGTTACTGTTAAAATGATATCTACAATTGGTAACTGATATGCGTGCAAAAGATCAACGTAGACCATGCGTAAATAATAATGTAATTATTAAATGCTTGAACGATAGTCGATTGTTGTGTCCGCGCACTGGTACGCGAAATCGTAAATCGACAGACCCATCTCATGTGTTATTCTATGAATATAGATGTTCTATTAGAGGAATTAATAGTACTCCCTGTTCTTGTTCGTGTCGCCACGAACTAGTTGAGTTCGTGAATCATTACTCTCAGAATTCGCGACTGTCCGAAACATTGGGACACGTCTCGTCCGAAAAACGGGACACACCCATAAATAGCTGTCAAACCACACTGGTACATTTACATATCCCCGTATTTTGGTGAATAAATATTTTTGCAGATACCGGAAAAGTATTTAACGGATGTGTTTTGATAACTAGAAACTCTAACCTTTACATAGGTCACGGCTATTTGCGAAAATGATCGATGCATCATAGCGAAAATTGGGTTGGAAGATACACATCGCCTTAAATGTCTACTTTTGTCTTAATGCTTCAAATTTGATCGGAAGACCGTTACCGACAGAACTGCGAATACTTCTTAACAGGAACAGGACATTCCACTTTAGGCAAGAACTTACACTGTGCCTCGTTCTCCCCTAGTCGCATCGACGCCACGAATTTCCTTGACAATCCATGCTGCTGGGGATCAAAGAAGGCCATGGTTTATTAACAGGCTTCGATTGATTATTTTTGACTTTTACCTAGATTGTTTTTATCAAACCTGCAGGGCGTCCTACGATCGGGTACGGAGTATCGGCAAATTTAAACTGCCCACCAAAGTTCCATAATCCTCTGGCGTCGGGGACAGAGTGGTAAGGTACGAGGTGTGTGTGTGTGTGAGTGTGTCTGTGTATGCATATATCGTAGTATGCAGCGAAAATAGGACGAGCCGCCGAGAGAGCGTTCCAAGGATCGATGGCGACCGAACACCGGACCAGATACCGTAATTACGAACGAGCGTGTCCCATCATCGAGTCGGTACGCGCTCAGTCACTCGTGTGCACTGTCCAGTCATTACCAAAATAATCGATGATCGACCCTATGCCTAGCACATCGGCGCGCACACACACATGCGGATTCGTGCGCAGCCTATCTCCCTGTTAATTTCGGCTCTGACGAGGCTTTCGGCTATCGAAGATAGCTCAAAGCCCGAAAACGCGAGCCACCCTCTGCGCGCTTCGGGCCGTAATTACTTTCCATACGGAGAGACAGGCGCAAGGACGGAAGGACATTTATTCGACTCCCGGTAACAAGTCTCATCAAGCCCGTCAATAAATATTTGCATGACGAGAGAAAACCCTGATCGACATCGCGTCGCACGGGGGACGCGATTAATATACCGTTGGGTGCCGATAACGCGTTAATAAGCCACCCATCGAAGCTCTAGCGGGAACAAGAATGGAATCGGTCGAGCAAAGGGAAAAGGACGAATAGATCGAATGAAAAAATTTGCACATGTCTTCCTTATTTATTACAATTTTGCGCAGAACTTTTTTTATGAGAAAGTTCGTTGATCGATTTTTAGCTTCCTCATAGAGGAAGTTATGCACAACATTTTGTAGTAAGCGAGAAAGCCATGTGCAAAGTACTTTGCACAATTTTTATATATGTATGAAAACCAAATTATCTCTACGAAGCAAAAAAAATCTTTTTAATAACCAATAATGAATAAACTTCTTAAATATCGTATACGTAAAAGTGTGGATAGCATATTTTCGTTAAAAAATTGTGTAACTCGAATGGGGTAAAAGTTTGGAATATTGCCCAGTGCGATTAATACTCACCATTCCTGCCCTATATCTGAAGTATCCTTCGAACATGTATAAAATACATTTATGTTGCATAAACGCTAAAAATTTCAATATATACGATGAACCTCGCCTATATCCCGCTTTCCTCCTGGGATGTAGATCTTCCCCAGCGTCCCCATCTTGCGCGTGAGTGTCCCGATAAAAAAAAATTCATGTTCGCAATTAATATTCCGAACTGCACCACGACTGCTATTTTTAGTTTTCATCCTAGATCATACGAGAAGTGGAGCGAATGGCTACTTCCCATCACTAATAAAAATATATATCGACATAGATCCGCAGTGGACCGGTAATGGTGACTGCGCGATGGACCGAACTAGCGAGAGAGCCTCGGTGCTCTTACATTTTACAGGCGGCATTGAATTCGAACGGCTGCTCTCTCGCAGCCATAACAAATCCGCGTGAATCAGAGTGCTCGACAGTGCAAATTTAATAATCCCCCCCTCCCTCCCCCCGTGCACTCGCTATGGTGATGGAATCGGACGCAGGATGTTCCCGAGATGCAGCATCATCGACCTCTCCCCCCCCCCCCACCTCCGCAGCCTCCGCTGGGTTTCCCTCTCGGTCCACCGAGCCCCACGCATCAAGCGGCGTATCCGCATCCGAGCTTTCGCGCAATAGCCGCGCAATAACCGGAGAGATCCAGAGGGCAACGGCGTCCGGGGGTGCGTCGTCGGCAGGAGCAACGGCAACGACCGCCTCGTAATCGTAACGAGAAGTTTTACGAAGGGTGCCTCTGGGCGTCGGCTCGATCGTCCAGCACAACAGAGAAAGAGAGGTGGCTGAGGAGAGCGGAGCGTAACACTCGTCGCCTGCATGACTCCGGGGTATGAGAGACCCGGGGACGCCGTTGTCGATGGTGCCGCAGCCACCGATCCCCGCATCCCCCCTCGTCACGCCAGGGGTAATACACTATGAAACTATAACGTCGCGCAAGCCCATGTTTATCACATAATGGACGTACGTTACGTTCGGCCACCGAGCTTACGTTCACGTTCCTACCATTTATATGTATCTCTGTACACACACCATCCCGATTTCACTCGCCCGCTACCCGAGACATCAACGTCCCCATACATATACCCTTGGCACTATATTCGCATCATTACGTTTTTACGGCTGGGCGCAGCTTTTCGTCTCCCGTTTCGGTCTGCCGCACACTCTCCCCGCGATTCGATCTATACCTTCGCGGCTCGTGCAACCTGATACGGAAAAAGTATTTAAAAAATAAAATAAAAGACCTGTAACTACCATTCGCGGTTTTCGCTATTCGTTATCCGCGAAGGTAGGTTGAAAAATATGTTTTATGCAACTTCTAGAATGTTTGTGTCTTCTATACATATTCGGGCTTTTTCACTGAGAGAAGGATATGATAAAAATTACCGTACATCTGGTAAAAACCGATAGAACTTTCCGGTATATTGGAACTAAAGCGATATTCTGGCGAACATTCGTATTAAAGTTAACACATTCTGCTAGTAAATACGGTAATTTTCACTGTCGCCGATATTATCCGAATATCCCGTAATTTTTGTTACAATATAAGTTGTTCTTAATATAAAATATAGTAATCGGTGACGTCGCGATCGCGGACCATTTGCTTGGTCCGCTGTTTGTAGGTTACACCGGCATATTATGTCAATCAAATTTTGTTGATGTATAAATACATAAATAAATGTTATCGACGAAATTTTCAGTTTTTTTTCCACGAAATTCTTAGTTTTATTCACAAAATTTTGTACACCCGCCTTCTGGAGAAAAATTACCATATAGATTGGATCAAAATTGCTATTGGCCCTGGGAAAATTTCACATATCGCTAGTCGTGGCGCCGGTGTACCATCTTGCGTGGTCAGCATTTACCATTCGACTTGGTATTTTTTCCGAGATCCTTCTCTCAGTTTACGGACTTAAGTCGGCAGGCTTTGCCGGTACGTTATCTATGCGGACACCAGTTTGTATAGGTAAGTCAGGGTGATATGACCACCCGTAATATCTTTTAACGTAACAGACGAATGGCGCAGCCGTTTGGACAGTTGTTACTTCATGCACAAATTACAAGCTTGTATATGCAAGAGTCAGTACGACATGCCATGTGGCCACATCCGCAATTTCCGGGTGATATAGCCGGTAAAACCGTTTTCTTTTTAGTTTGGCATCTGAAACATTTGACGGGCATAATTATTGTCTTTCTGTAGTTCTTTTTACATAAAACATAAAACATACTAAGACATGTTTTGCGCGATCTCACTATGGTTCTCTAGATCTAATCGACTCTCTAGATCTATCGATTACTATGGCCTCATCACCCGCAATGTCCGGATGATATGGCCGATCGCAAATATTTATTTATAGACCTGCAATTAAAGCACGCATCGAAAATATCGAAAGTTCTGAGTGAATTAATTCAGTACCATGTTCCTAGAGTTGGTTAGGACTAAAATTTAAAGGGTTTCTAGCGCAAAACCCTCAATTTTCATTGTTGAAAAAATCATGTCCATATCACCCTGACTTACCCTAAACAAAGCCGTCTTTGTTTTCTTTTTTTTTAACACGGTACTTTTATCTCATATAATAGACAGTTTTTCGCATAAAGAAAACCATTTTATCTCCAGCACCGTGATGCACCCTTTTCGATGCCGACGGGCTGAGTGTCGATGGAAAACCGTCGGGAATGTCGAACAGCGGTGCGAGCGTACAGGAGAGTGTGGGTAGCGCACTGGAAGTCACTAGATAGAAATCGTAGAGACTGATTGGATTACCGCATGAAAGGGGTTCGGTCATCAAAGTCGCGGGATGTTACTGCTACACTATTCGGCTTGATGCGCCTCTCCTCGCACGGTCAGTTCTTGTGTATCGGAGCGTTTCACGCACTGCGTTTCGTAAATGCACGCTAATCCCTCGTCCCTCGTCCTCTCTTCCATTCTCTCTCCTCGCCATCGCTTGTTCCCTCGCACCGACCATTCCTTTCACCCTTTTCCGGCCCGGATTCGCTCGCCAGAGGACCCTCTAACTCCACCGCTACAACGCACCCTACAAGCCTCTCTGCCAGGATACATTTGCGGTGAAGCGTGCGTCGGGCGTCGATTCGAAACGGCGCGTTTTACCACCCCCCTCCCTCTACCCTACCTTTTCAAATTGTTGGCTTTCATTCCTCCCTCCCTCGTTAATTCCCGTATTAAACTGACTCCGAATGCTTTACATCTCTTTCTGGCATTTGCGTTCCCAAAGACTCTAACGATATTGCCACGAGTCGCTTCAGAAGAAAAGAGGTATACATTTTTTTTTCCTTTTTTTTTTGCGTTCTATTTTTTTTCAGCCCTCCGCTCTCCGTCGTCCCTCCACGCTAGAGCGAGAACTTAATCGTTCGAGTAAAAGTTTCTTTGGTCTCTTCGAACTGGATATTCTTTACTCAACTGTCTGCACGGTTTTTCTTTCTCCGGTGCGCAGCGCTCGGGGTCCACTTTCCGCTTCGATGCTCCGGCGGCCACTCGATTTCCTCTGTCTCGTGGCCAATTCACTCGAGTGAGAGTTAGGACAAAAAAAATGCGAGAAGGAAAGACAGAATAAACGTCCGTCTGCGCGTACCGAGGATTCACTCCGTTCGTCCGTGTGCGCGAAACCGGTTCTATTAGCATTAACATGCACCCCGCCGGTTTCCGTCAGCAGGCACAGACCACGGCGCAGCGGCGGAGAAAAATTAACAGGGGTGGGACCCATGAATGCGCGCGAGGGTGAGACCGAGAAAAGCCAACCTCGCGGCCACCAACCACTGGGGTGTATATCTATGCATCTCGGACATGCCTCGCGTGGTTGCCACTCGTTCCGTCCTCCTGTGTCTGCCGTTGTGACCGCTCACTAACAACGCCCGCGTATGGTGTACCGTGCCCTGGCCAAGATACAACAACCCTCCGTTCACCGGCTCACGAGAGCCGCTGCGACGGTGTCAAAATAATTATAATATGACTGGCTAACCTACCTGGATCGGTGGGACGAAAAAAAATGGGGATACGAAAAATAATTCGCTGTCACACTCGCGCGGTGGTCTTATCTCGAGAATGTGATCACGATCGCGCGGCAGACACGTCGTTTACACTTTTTTTAAATTATGAATTAATATTTATGATAAATATTTTATGAACTGAGAAAATAGATTGCGACATTTTGTCAATATTTTTATTATTAATATTTAATAAATTAATATTTTTTTAGTAGTGGTAGTAAGTGTGTGTTTATTAACAATACATACGATGCATTGGCGATCGATACAGTTTTTTAACATTTATACATATACAATTATATACTTTTGTTAAATTATGAGTTAATATTTGTAATAAATATTATATGAAAAGAGAAAAATTAGGTTGAGAGTTTTTGGCAATCTTTTTAATATCAATATTTTCGATTGACAGTCATTAATAAATTAATATCTTTTATTACTGGTACTTAAATAATACATTTAAATCACAAAGATCGTTAAAAACCTTACTATTTCTTTTTCTCCGTGTAGTTACGTGACAGGCGTTACGTTACGAAATATTCGCAGAGGGGACTGGCCGCGGGTATTGCTCACTGACCAGCATTGCCCTCGAGCTTTTGAAGCGAAAGAAAATTCTCCCGAGGAGGAACCGTGCAACGATGGCTCCGTAGGGCAAAAATATTCTTACGTAAATCGTTTCCACTTTCCGAGAGGATAGAACGAGCGGCGCTTTTATCGACGCTGAAAGCCCTCAGCTCGCGTCGGACAATTCTCCGAGGGGGCCAAGCACGGGTTATTGTATTTCTTTTTTTTTTCGTCTTCCTTTTTCCCATCGTTGTCTCCGGGCTATGCTTTTCCGGCGTCCTCCAATCCCGGGTCGCTCCCCGTCCTCGCTTCGCCTCATCAAAGCGTAATTATAAACGGGCACCGAGCTCACGCGCGGCGAACGACGAAGGGCCGTTTCGGGGAAAAATTTGGTTTTTACGTTTACACGGGAAAGCCGTGAGTGTACGGCGAGATAGCTGGAACAAGGGCAAAACCGGAGGATGGGGCGAGTAGGGGGGCGGAGGGGGTGGTGAGGAGAGATAGGGAGGTCGACCGCCACAGGTACGGCGAACCGTGATTGCACGGTAATTCCATTAGGCACGTCCCGGCGCGTAAAGCGCGCGCAAGCTCCGCTCGGTCGGACGCTCAGCGCTGCTGTACGGGGGCCCTGCGGAAATTGTGTTTTTAATTCTCGCTGCTAAATCAGCCGAGGCTAAACAAGTATTAACATTCCGATGCGGACGAGTGCGACCTCCGCCCGTACCCGGGGCTTTAGCCACTGGAGGGTTGCGGTACAACCCCACCCCCCCCCCCCTGTTGAGTCGGAAGGAACGAAGAAGAAAAAAAAATTACCTTGCAGAGTCAAACCGTAATGCGATTAACTGACATTAAATTAGAACACCCCATTAGGGATCCGGCGAGCCGGGCTCCTGCACCCGCTGACGCTTTCGGGAGCCCGGAGATTTTTTTAAAACTTCGACCCCTCACACCCCGTGTTTACAGAGCGCGCTTCCGCGCTCCAGGACCAGACTCCCAGCTGCCGACCGGTTTACCTGCGAGGCCACCCCTCGACGCGGCTCGCTGATCGTTTTGTAATTTATTACCGACATTTGAATATATTTCTTGCATCGAATTTTTTTTCTTTTCACGTTACATAACGAGTCATCTCTAAACATGAAATTCGGAATGTATGCATAACGCCCCGTCGAATATTGTTAAAAATAAAGAACAACGATATTTTGTTTCGTTTTAATGGCAGAGGTCTCTTTTATGAGAATGCGAATAGCAAGTGACGTTGCGCGCGAGAGGGCATATACATGGCTATTGAGGAGAAGGCGAAATGCCAGGGGGGTGAAAGTGGCCCTTAGTTGAATCACGTTTTCAGGGGGGGCGGTCGGGGGTACGGGGTACCCCGTAGAAGCTTACGTGGCAGGCAGGCAAAGCCCGACGAGAGTGCGAGGCTCACCCAACCAAGTTCGAGTCACCCCAACGAGAGCTCAACGCTCTTAGCTATATATATATGTATATAAATGTGTATATATATATATAACACAGTATAGAGGAGAGCGATAGTGTGACAGGCTGCTACGTTCGTAGCCCATTCACGGCATTGATTTTCCTTTTGGGAGCAGCCCCTTCGAGCGTCGAACTGCGCCTCTCCCGGCATCGTATCTCACATCTCATGCCTCTCTCTCTGGAAGAGAACGTGTCGTTGCCCCCGAAAAATGGCCGGCGGTGCTCTTCCGGGTCAACGAACTGATTAAAAGAAAATCTCCGGATAGCCGTGAGGCATATCGCGGCGCTCCGGGCCACCAACTACTTCTTGCGTCTTGAAAAATTCTCCCCGAGGCTCACACCGCCCCGGAGTTCCTCCTCTCCGTCCGCACCTTTCATCTCGCTGCACGAGATAAAGTAAACAATTTTTTTTTTTTTTTTTGCCCATTTTTCTTTACCCTCCGGACTGCATTAACGAAAGGCAATAGGTAATTTTTAACCAACTATTTGCAAACTTGCGGGCGATTTTTTTCTTTTTTTTTCTTTTTGGTTTCTATTCGTTCATTCACCGATCAGTTGTCTCTCTGGTATTAGAAACAACCGCTGGAGATTGTATTTACCGCGCTTATCGGGCAGAGGGGGAGAAGGGGGGAGGGTGGAAAAAAACACACACGCCTCTCGTGCATACTTTAATCAGGACCGACTCGTCGAAAGCTTTACATCGTAAATATTTATCGTTCGAACTCAAAGCACCGGTGAGAGAGGGCCTGTTTGAAATGGATTTCAAAGCAGAACCGGATACGTCGGGTGCGATCAATAAATTACAGCGCCCACCCCTTTCCCCTCTTCCCCCGAGCCTCGCGCGTCCTCGTGAAACCCGTTTTTTTGTGTTACTTTTTTTTCCTGTTTTCAACCACCGAAGCTTCTGTATCGTTAATTTCGAGAGTGCCTCGAGCTGTTGCGCGTGAAATAATCCGTGTGTAATCTCGCCAGCCCGGCACGCTCGATCGGTAAAATGCGTCGCGAGAAATTGAAGCAAGAAAGAGATTAATAAAAATAATAGAGGGAGATCTAATAGAGAAACGGATATATTCGGAGGGTCGTCAATATATCTCTGTTATAATAGGCTCTCAGATTGGCCGAACGGAAACGGATTTGCCTCGGTGAGAAACGTGCTCACGCGAGAATAAACTGCCGCGGCCACATTGTTAACGAATCAATAAGACCGAACTTCATTGTCGGACGGCTCGGTCTTTCTCCGGGTGGCGCGAAGGAGGAACACAATCCACCACTAGCAGCGGCCCCGGAGCACGTCGCAACGGCGTTGCTGCTCCGGACGTTCGGTTATGGGAACGTCACTCTGCGCCGGAAGAGTAATATATTTTCTGCGTCAACGCGGCACTCTGTCGAATGACGCGGCTGAATTACCAGAGGATATATCTACTGTATGTGTAAATATATATGTGTGTGTTCGGAAGAATACATGTATATATACGTCGCGTTGGAAGGTCGGGATAAAAAGAGAAACGTGACAAATGAAGAACCTTTCATTCCTTCACTTCTGTCTCCTCTGTCGCTATATCGCCCGCAAAGTAGCCAACTAACTCTTTTACACTTTTTTCCCCCCTTCCTCTCTAACCTTACAGATATTTTACCCGCCAAATAAACAGCAGAACGAATCGACTCAGACACTTTCTTCTGTCGCATTATCATTATCTTTTTGCCGATAAAACCAACTGATACTTCTTGCACTCAATACTGAAGTCTGTTTCGGGTTGCAAAAGAGTAGTTTTTTTCAGCGACTCGATACACTCGAAATGATTGAAAAATGTTGAATTGACGATTTTTACTTATTCAATTTTAATGCCAAACAAAAAAAATTATCACGAATTTATGTCCGAAAGACTTTCTCTGGCGAGTCAACCGTTAGTTACATTTTGTACTCAATTTTCACATCAACCTCGAAGAAGCTGTTTTTCTGATACGTCAGACACGATCCACCGGCCACTAAAGCTTTACCAAGACGTTTATCAAAATAATTTCTCGCAGTGCATTACACGTGATCAAAAAAAAAGAAAAATTGATTTTTATGTTACCGTATATATCCCTCAATTTTATTTTCCTCTTTATATCTCATACGTTTCCTACGCTTCTTTTTTATGCTCTCTCCGAGCCCGAGGGTCTCCACTCCCAAGGCCGTAATAAATTTTGTTTTTCTTTTTTCTTTTCTCGGCGTCATCTTCGCAGATAGCGTAGCGGAGGTGCGCGTAAGGGGGCAGTTTTCGGTCGAGTACGAATCATCCCCCGCCGAGGGTAGTTGCAGGTCGTACAGTGCAACCCTCCGTCCGTGCATCAGCGTTGTGTGTCGGTCCCTTCCGACGTTATGGACGGAACTGCGGAGAGAAGCGGAGAGAAGCAGAGGGTGTGAGTCCACCCTCGGCTCTCCGTTCGCGGTATCACCCTAAATGGCAGCCCGCCAAGTGTGCTAACGCATACAGAGCTGGCCAAACGGCAACCGGGGATACACAGGGAATTCTGCACAGGGAGGTAACAGCACCCTCTCTCGCCAGGCGGTGACACGCACGCCACCAGTCTCTATCCCCCCATTGAACCTGACGTATACACGCACTGCACGCGGTCTGCACACAATGCTCGCAAACACTTTGCATTCGTAAACACGCGTAAACAACAACCCGCGGTTTCACACCTAAGGTACAAGCTCGAACAAAACTGTGTAGTTACCGCATAATCGACGATCCTGTGCGCTCGAGCTGCAGGAACAAAAACCCCTCAGGAAAGAACAAACAAATCTGAGGAAATTAACGATCGAATATTCGCGGCAAATTAACGATCGATTTTATCGTCGATCCTCGAGGTATAAAAATCTATCCTGAAATGTTCGCTTCTGAGGAGTCACTTTCATTCTTGAGAGTCCGATCTAAGAGGAATCTATCGATTTCAGGCGAATGTAGACTATTTATTTATCGCTGATAAGAAGGTTTATAGAAAAATCCTCACCATTGATTGCTCATAAAAAATGATAGAAGTTGGATTTTTTTTTCAATATTATAATTTTGTTTAAAATATTATCTGATTTCGCAACCAAGGCCAAAGCCCGAACAAAACTGTGTCGTTACCGTATAATCGACGATCCCGCGCGCTCGAGCTTTCGGGGGCGAAAACCGCTTTAGGAAAGAAGGAAAAAATGTGCGGAAATTCATGATCGAATATTCGTGACGAATCAGTGACCGATTTTATCGTCGATGCTTGAGGTATAAAAATGTATCCCGAAATTTTCCTTCTGAGAAATCAGTTTCGTTCTTGAGAGTTCGATGTAGTTTGGTTTGTATTTTTCCGAGTTAAGGTGGAATCCGTCGATTTCAGGGGAATATAAACTTTTTATATCACGGTGATAAGAAACTTTATAGAAGAATCCTCACGATTGATCGTTCGTAAAAAATTATAGGAGTTTTATTTTGTCTCCATTATTATCACCATTATTTTTTAAACATTATCCGATTTCGAGTAATAAAAGTCCTACAATTTTTTATGTTTGGACCTGGAAATTTAGTCAAACGATCGGGACGCCGTTTCGCGGTGTCCAGTCGATGCTGGCAATTCGATGCCAAAAAAAAGACATTCATCGATGCGAATTTCCGCAACTATTGGCAGCGATGCGTAAGGTGTGGTCGCCGTCCAAATTCGGTGGAAACGAGCCGCGCGAGTAACGCGCTTCCCTATTCAGCAATAAAAGCGCCCTCAAATATTGATTCGGTCGGGCAATTATGAGTGGTTTTTCATCACCGACGTCCGGGTTCATCCGCGGTTTCCCTTTCGTCCGTCTGCTGTTTCTCTGGGCGGATACCCCTTAATTACGGAATGTTTGCCTTTCTCAAAATTAAACTCTCTCCCACCCTCCGTCCAGCCGGACCGGGCCATTCACGGCTGCTTTAACTCGGATCCGTGTAGGTGTGGAAGCTCCGCTCGTACGCTCTGTGTGCTTTCAGGCGATGTGCCTACGGCTAAACAAATTGAAGCGGAACAAAGGGAGAACGTGGTCGCCGGCCACGGTCGGCAAGCCCTCATGCCCACTTGCCGTTATCCCTTTTTATCATCCCTCTTCACCATCCTCCGCCGGCTCCCTCCGCGGTGCTCGAGATTGTGTCAATTTTGAAACTGAGAGTCGTACTCATTTACACAAAAAAATAATAAAAAATAAATAAAGAGTGGGTGCCATTTTGTTACATACGAAAGCCAAGGAATAGAGTTCTTCGACCCACCCCCCCCCCCCCGTCCCCCGCTCTCGCCCCGTGTTAATTAAAAATCTAATTAACCGATGGTTGGATATCGCCAACCCGTACCGCCTTCCTATGTCTACATCAGCGCTTATGCCTTAATAAAGATACTTTGTCGGTCACACCGGCAACTTTGGCCCCGCTCCTCACTCCCCCGGGCCGGTGTCGTAACATTCCGTGGGAGCGATCCTCCTATTAATTTCCGAGGGGTTGCGCCGCTGATGCCACGGCTACGGCTATAGAACGCCCGAGCGAGCCGGATGACAGGGTAGCTTGTACCCCAGTTTCCAGTTTGAAATTATGCCTTTCCTCTTTCTTTGCCATCCCCTGGCCGCCTCCTCCCCCCCCCCCCCCCCCTCAT
Organism: Stenichneumon culpator; assembly: GCA_964017025.1. Classification (NCBI taxonomy): domain Eukaryota; kingdom Metazoa; phylum Arthropoda; class Insecta; order Hymenoptera; family Ichneumonidae; genus Stenichneumon; species Stenichneumon culpator. The sequence goes on from OZ024769.1 coordinate 16,123,242, forward strand.
TGCAGCAGCGCTTTAGCTCGCTCGACCGCCCAAAGTCGCGAGGCGAGGGACTTTGAAGGTGAAGGAAAGTTACACGGCGAGGGGGCGGTCGAGGTGGGGTTCGTTGGGGTGGAAGGCGTGGAAAACGCGCACGTCGCGCTTACTCCTCTCCATCTATCCAGGGTCGGATGCGGTGTGCCGCTGCCAGAGAAATTTAAGTTTGCTCCCTGTAGTATATGATACACCGGGCTCGACATGGGGTCGCGCGAGTGGAAGGGGGTGGGGATGAAGAAGAACCGCGGTACCAGAGGTGGAGATTGAGTTTCTTTGAGGGAACCCCCACGGTTTATTTTAGCCGCAGTAAATTAACGATTCAGGGAGGCGCTCTTGGGCCGTTTTCCCTCCCGATCCCCGGGTTCATCTTCCGACGGGGTTTTAACGAATACGAGCGTGAAGCCCGAATCTTTTCTTCCCCGTAGCACGCCGTCTGTTATGGTCGGAGTGGTGTGCATGCATCATCCATCCCCCGGTCTTATTACCGCTGTATCAGGGTGGCGAAAGAGACCCGACGAGTCTGCCGTCTCTCCCGGGAATTCTCAGGATCAATCATTGCAAAGAGACGTGAAATTGTGACAGACTTTTTGGGCGCGGGCTGAGCGTGAGAGGAATACATTAAAAATGTATTTACCCCGCATAGGAAATCACCGTTCCCCCGTCGCCGAAAGATTCCCGGATCCAACGACGCTCTCATCTTCATCTCCGAGACGCGAAACGTGAGCTCGTCTCCCGGAGCTCCCGCTGCTCCATCATCGCCGGTCTGTCTTGGATTCGCACCCACGGTTCCTCGACAACATTCTTGTAAAACTGGACGGGCTCGGTTTCGCACGTAGCGAAACACAGCCGAGACTGTTTGGACCGGTTGTTCTGCGATCATTATCTCCAAGTTTAATTGAATTAATTGCGACAAGAGTGAGGTCGGATGGGTGTTGGGGGTGTTGGGGGTAGCTGCGGGAATGTACGTGCCAGACCGATGGGAGAGAGTAACGAGCTGGAAACAGAAGCCGCGCGAGCAAGGAAAGAGGATCTCGAAGAAGAAGCTGAAACAAGGATAGAGCCGGCGAGGGCGAGGCCAAGGGGGTTGGAGGGAATCTCCCGCCCGTAGTCGAGGTGCCAAGTTGCTAGGTGACTCGCTAGTTATTTAATTAGCCCCGGAGAATCTCTCTGGCGTTCTTCTCACAGAGCCGAAAGACTCCGAGCGGCTCCCGTCCTTTCGCTCGCCGTTTTTCCGCGTTTCCACGGCTCCGAACCTCGGCGCCCCGCTCCGCAACAGCGAGCGAACTTCAACGCTTCGCAGCTTCCGAGCTTTCTTCGAAGTTCTTCGCTGTGACCTCTGCGAGAGGATCGAAGAGAAGGAGGAGGAAAGCGCGACGACGATTGCCAACGTATCTTGGCGAGTTTCCAGAGAGCTGTAGACCGGCGACCAGAACGACTCGCTGTAACGAGTAACGACTGTCTGACCGGTAACGCATGGTAACAGATCGCGAGCCTCTGCAATGATGAGGATATCCAGGGGCAGAGCCGCGATGAAGAAATCTTGGACGATAAAGAACTTGTAGTTATTTACTTAACCCACTTTCTCGAATATCAGTGCTTTGGTTTTTTTCGACGGTTTCGGAAGAAAAGAGTCTCCAGCGAGCTGTAGACCGGCGACCAGAACGACTCGCTGTAACGAGTAACGACTGTCTGACCGGTAACGCATGGTAACAACTCGCGCGGCTCTGCGATGATGAGGATATCGAGGGGCAGAGCCGCGATAGAGAAATCTTGGACGATAACGCACTTGCAGTTATTTATTTAACTCCCTTCGTCGGTTACCACTGCTCCGGATTCTCTTCGACGGTTTCGGACGAAAACTGTGTCGGGGAGCAACGCCATCGGGAGCCGGCCCATCTCTCGGTCTTGAGGAGATCCGGAATCGACCGCTCGAATTCGTGAAGATTGGGAGGACGGCGCGAGGAACACTCACGGATTCCCTCGAGGGATGAAAACCGGGCGAGCCTATGCGTATTATTCCGATGGCAGCGACCCTAGGAAAGCCGGTGGTACATTCCAGACTGCGACGGCTTACCGAGAGGCTTAACCCGGTGACAGGATGATTGCCGGTATTATCGGTATTACCGGAGAACGAATTTCGTCTCACCCCCTCACCATCCCCGTAACTAACTAACAATATCGCGGAAATCGTGTGTTATAGCGGACAGCGGATGCGTCCCTAGGGACGTTATTCTACTTTCGTGTTGCCCTCCCGAAATGTAAGCCTCTACCCGATATCGGGACAATTTTTTTGCGGACACGATTACGGATAAGAAATAGCAGATAATATATAAGCAGTGTGTATCTGAGTTACTGGTACTCACCGTATTTCCTCGTACTATGCATTCGCGATTTGGATTATTCATCGTTGCCCGTTTCAGCTGCTGTCCTCAGGGTCCCTCCGATAAGGCACGAATCTCTATGCACACTACATCGCTACATCGCTACATCGATATCGATATGTCTCTCATTTATTCCTCCGCGGATGTTATTCTGAAAAAAAAATCCGCCCCAAAACCAAATACGCGCGTTATTCATTACCACGGACGTTACCTTATATATCAAAATATGTCAATGACTCAAGATCAATGCGCTTACCGAAAAGAAATATTTTGGCGTTATTTCGACGACATCATCGATCTTTATAATCCCGTTCAAGTTTCAAACGGTGTAACCTGTAGTCTTGAATTTGTAGCCTTGCATATTTTTGCGGGTTGCGAATAAGAAATAGCAAAAAGTATATAAGCAGCATGTATTTTAGTTACTAATACTCACCGTATTTCCTGGTACTCTGCATTCGCGATTTGGATTATTTATCGTTGTTCGATTCGGCCACTGTTCTCAGAGTCCCTCAGATAAGGCACGAATCACTATGCACACTACATCACCACATCGATATTGATGTGTCTCTCATTTATTCCCCGCAGATGTTACTCTGAAAAAAAATATGTTAATGGCTCAAGAACAATTCGCTTGCCGAAAAGAAATATATTGGCGTTATTTCGATTCCATCAACGATCTTTATAATTTCGTCCAAGTTTCAAAGGGCGTAACCTGTAGTCTTGAATTTGTCGCCGTTGTTGTTTCTATCTCATCATAAAATTTTAGTAATTTCACGTAGAGATGAGACATTTCGTTTCGGTTGTGAAAAGAATTTTCATTTATCCAGCCGATAATGCTGGTGAGAAATACCAAAAAAATGTTTTTTTTAAATGTGCATCGCAATTATGTACATTTCCTCGTTCCCTCCATTCGCGATTTCGATTTATTTATCGTTGTTCTCCAAAGGCGCGCGGCTTCGGGGTTCCGTTAAAAATGTATGAATGAACTCCGCAGCAACGACGGGAAATTACGAATGCATGGTTGTCGCACGACTCGCGCTGGATCCCAGCTCATCGTCCGCGAAAGCATAGATATATGTATGCTTACCGCTGTAACAATTGCTCTTCACACGTTGCATAAATAAAGTATCTATATCACGCGGGCAAGCCGCTCTCCGGGGATGGCGGGGGAACAGTATCTACGTCGGACTGTGATCAATATTGGATGTGATGAAAGTAAACCGGTTGCGCGCATTCGGCGTTTCCCTCGGTTCGTTCGTTCCGTTCCGTTCGACCCTCGTCGCGTGGACGCGATCGTCCGTGTAATTTAATGCCGGGTAAATACGACGCGGAGAGAGGGAGGGAGAGAGTAGTTTTGCGCTGTAATCTAAATGAATTTGCCGACGGGGCACTCCCTATCTGCCGGGGAGGTTCCGCGCCAATTATACGAGTGCGACCGTAAAGGGAGTGTTTCTCGACGAGATATACCGTTGTTGTTGTTGTTCCGTTGCGTATTTACATTTTAATCTTTCGCGATCATCACGCTTATCCAACTTTACCCTGTTGCGTAAAATACGTACTTTTGACAATTTTTTTTTTTTTAAGATAGTGACGATTTTGAGACAACCGTGATCCTCCAAAAAGCGTACTTTGTGCATGTTAAATTATAAAACTGATTATATTCAGCGAGTTACGAGATACGAAAGTGAAATTGCGTCCTCATGTAAACTCGAATAAGAAACAAAATAATTTAATCGCATTGTACATTGGTACAAGAAACACAGTGCCGCGAATACCGCAGCTAAACCTATTCTACCTTGTTGCGTGAATTATATGTTCTTGATAATTTTTTTTTTCGAAAATACTGACCCTTCGGAGACAATCGTGTCATCCTGAAAAGCGCACGCTGCGCACAATAAATAATAATAATAATAATAATTATTATTATTATTGTATTTACGGAGTTACGAAATAAGGAACTTAAACTTCGACCTCATGTAAACTCGAATAAGCGACCAAATAATTTCATCGTATTACACATTGTTACGAGAAACACAGCGCCGCGTGCACCGCAGCTGAATCCATCATTCCGCGGAGATAGACCGTCGTCACGTTCCTCGCTCGGTTCCTCTCTCATGATTCTCGCCTTTCTCCAACGTTACGTACATACACACAGTGTAACTCGGTGAGCACGCACCTCTTCCTCAACTTCCGTTCTCTAATATCTCCACCGCTCTCTCGCTGTCCCCCGCTTTCTCGCCTTCTCTCTCTCTCAGCCTCCCCGTTTTATATTTTGTCGTGTCTACATTATAATGGCATTACGTGTCCTCGTATTACATCCGAGCATCTCGTCGCAGCGAGTTTGCCCGCGGAACCTGTGATGTGGGGGCGAACTGCCGCGCGAGTACACCATTCCCCTCGCTCACGTACTCTTATTTGTTTCGTCCTTGAATCCAGTCGGCAGGATGTTCCGGGCAAATTCAGTCTCGAGAGACTTTCTCTCCCCGCCCGATATTTCATCCAAGCGGAGGGTTGCCCGTGAGACAGCGGGTGGCGGAGGGTAGTTGGGTCGGTAGTGTTAGGCGAAACTGCGTCTCTTATTTCAATCCCTCGAAGAACGTCGACTTCTTTTATTTTTTTTCACCCGAGTCACGGAGGTCACCGCGATATCGGATATCTCTCCCATTCGCCCTATCGTCGCGGTGGTATTGTACTTTTCACGTGCAAAGAGACAACACACCAACAGTGGACGGATCGAGGGACCGGTGTGAGAGGACGAAGGGTCGTGACCTCCTCACTCGCGACAAGTGGACGGGAAAAGTATGAAGAGGCCAACAACGAAAATTCAAGATTTTCAGCCTCCTCCGCCTCACCGGGCCCTCGGTCACGCTACCCCGAAGCTTTACAGAGGCATTTCTTTCCATCCAGAGCCCTCACTCCGCATCGCCGCCCTTATTGTCCATATCCTTCGTTTCGGACAATGGCCGGCGTTGGGCTTCTTTTTTTTCTCTCTTTTTCTTCTCTTACTCTCGGTTCCCTTCGTCATCTTCCCTCCGCGCTATCTAGGCCCCTCGCCTTTTCCATTCTGTCCTTTTTTTTATTTGTGTTTTTTTTTTTTCGTCGACCAGCCTGCCGCCGTCGGATTTACATCCTCTCCCGAAGAGCCGGCCAACACAAAGCTCTTATTCCGAATTCCCGGCCACGGGTACGCGCACTCTCCTCACCGTGGGCTCTCCGCGCTCCTTCTCCACGTTCACCCTTTATTCCCTACCGGGCAAACCTGCACCATCGTCCCTCCCGGTTCTTACCCGCCCGGTCCGCGCACACAGCCCGGTAACGCTCTCCCGGCTCGGCTCTCGCTCTCCATCCTCGTCAGGATATGAAAAAAAGCTGAGCACGAATGTTACGTAACTTTGTCAGCGTTTTTAATCTCTCCATCTCGTTCTCGCTAACTTCATGGCTGCCCGGTAGCCCGGACATACGTGAAAACCCCTCTGGCCCGGTGTAACGCTCGTACTTTTGCCGAGTCATATGTGTAGGAAAAAAAGAAAGGGAAAAAAAACCCGTACGAAGCCTGCCCATCCAGTTGCATATATACGATGCCCGGTATAGAGGTTGCCAAGGAACGAGAGCGTACACAGCGTATTCCTGCCTAATTCGGTCTCGTACCTCGACTGACGGAGTTACCCGTTCCACCCTCAGTCCCGATCCGTCCCGCTCACCCCGGCGTCCCGCAGTCCAGCGTTCCTCTGGCCCGGACCACTCTGTAAAACGTGCCACGTACCAATTAGGCTCCCAGTCCCGTTCGGCTCGCTCAACGGATTTACTAGGCTAATTAATGAAATTGATCCGTCCAGCGCAGCGTACAGAATTTCTACCATTAATAGGAGCTCTCCCCGGCGCACAGTTCGCCGACCAGCGCCCTTTCTGCGAGAATTCGACTGATTTTGCGGCCCTGTTTTATCGACCGAGCCATCGGCGACCCTTTGCGAGCTCTCCCTTCCGATAATAACTTATATATCGTAGGTGGGACAAAGTATATACACCGTGGTATTTCTCCTCTGGCAATCTCTGGCAACCCGCTCTATTTCTCCCTCTCATCCGCCGCTCGGCCCAACAACAGCTGTCGCGACCGAAAGAATTCGAGATGTAATTTCCCGACGAGTGAGTGTTTCCCCGCTGCTGCCGATAACTCGACGGTGATACACGGCCGGCGGTCAGCTCGTTAGGGAATCAATAAATAATCGGGAGAGGGGCGCTGGGTGTGGAAGTCGTTGGCGGCGGCAGCGCCGACACGCTGACGACGGCAATGACCATCGGCGCGAAACGGACCGACGGAACGAATGCGCGAGGCGAAAGAGAACTTGTGGAGTTTCCTTGGAAATATCAAATCTGATTAACAGTCACGGGTGCCCGGGGTGCCGGACAGCAAGAGCGAGGCGGTGAATATAGCGCGGTACTGCAGAAGAAGCCCCGGTACCACCGGTGACAACGATGAAGTGGCCGTTTGTCCGACCCGATATCGTTGATTCCACTGTCCGCTCCCGCTCGCGCCTCGTCAATCGGAGTCTCTTCGTGACACTCTTCCAAGTTCTCCTTTTATTTTTTGACTCCATTACCGCGAGAGCGTAATGTAAAAAGTACCAATGCTCGGACAGTTGAGGGCCTCCCCAGATTACGGCAGTTATTAATTGGTCAAGAACCAATTTTTTGGGAAAATAACTGAAACCGATGGCGAGACGGTGGTTTCTAGTTTCTAAAACACATCGATTAATTACAAAAGAATACATGCTATTTAATTGCGGAAGAAAGTAACAAGAGAGTTTATATGTACCATTTTCCGGACGCGGTTTTTCGCGCAGGTCCCCATATTCGGACACTGCGTGTCCCAATGTTTCATATTAAGTAGAAGAATTTATTTACATTAACTAAACATTAACTACAAAAAATGTTTTAATTAAAACAGTGAAAAAACAGTAGAAAGCTGGCTCACCTAACTTCGTTCGAACCGTCTGATTATGAGGTCGTGTTACACCTGTACCAATTTCTGGACACTATATAGCCTGTCATTTAACAAAATGCAACAATATAAAACAATTTAGGCTTAAAAATTGTATAACTTTTTTTCGTGCATCAAATAATGTTTGTAGATACGCTTACAAGTGTCAAATTGGATTTCTAATACTTAAATTCAGAATAAATAAAATCTGCATAGGAGTGTCCGACGACTGGAGCGTGTACGAGAATCGGTACCGTTACCTCGTAGGTCATGCTCGCCGATTGCGATCCTCTTATTTCTCGCACGTCCCTCCGCGCGCCCGAGGCGCTAACAAAAAGCCGCACGACTCAGTCCGCGTGTTGTGTATCGTGCCTCGTTTCTACCTGTTAACGCCCTGCGATAATGGCGGATAAGGCTCTCCTCTCTCGCTAATGCGTTGCGAGTTTATGGAGAAAAAAGAAGGAAAGGAAGAAAAAAAAATAACACACGGTCGTTCTACGCGGGGAGGCCTCTCTCGAGCGATCCAGTTCGAGACTCTCTGTGTGCTCAATAATGACGCAACGGCTGGCTCGGGGGCCGGGGGGATCGAATTACTTTGGAGCAAGGGAATTGTGTTGACGGGACACACGGCCTCGCCTCCGACTGCCCTCGAATATCGATTCGTTGGACAAACAGAAGCAGGTTTTAATACCAAAGCTACGAACGACAACGACGACCACGCAGAGGAGAAGAGCGAAATGGGGGGTTGGTCGGCGGGGGTTTCGCGGGGGGGCGGGGGGGGGGTGGAAGTGTGTTAGCGCTTTAGCTCCGGCGCACATATACCGTACCAAACCCGTGGTCCCACGCGATATAAACTTGGACATGTTTGTCGAGCGATCAAATATACGAGTGGAAAAGACTGGCAAGGAGGGTTTCCATCGATCGTACGGCAAGCCCGCGTGACCAACCCTATCTTTCGTATGTCTTTCTCGCTCCCAGGCCCCCCGCTTTTCTCACCCCCGCTCGCTGCCTCGCTCTCTCGGTGTGTTTAGCACTCGATCGTGTCGTATAAAACGTTCTCCGAGAGTTTGTCGGAGTACGCCCATCCTCCATCAAAGGGCCGGCCGAGAACGTAGTTCTCTCCACTTTGGTGGAAAATCGAGGCCGAGGAGAGAAGTTGCGGACGTTAACGGCCCGACATGGACGGTGTTCGTCAACACTGTGTTTGTTGTTCGTTTTCACTGTTCGACCCGTGTTGTAGCTTCGGAGGTCTCGGCGGCGAGGTTCTTGTCCGAGGGGGACGGAGGGAGGAAGAACGCAAACGCGCTATAGCGAAACACGGCTCTCGAAGGTTGGCGGTGAGTGCCGCCAGCGACGAGTGGGAGAGCCGGAGGGCGACGGCCGGGAAGAATCGAGCAGGGTACATGAGCAGTCAAACTTTCGGGATATCGGGGGTCGGTGGAGCTCCTTTATTTCTAGGCCAGATAGACGTCGGGGCTCTCGCTGAGTGCATTCGATAAAAATCTCGAGAGAAGTGGAGAGAAAACGGTTACCTACGCTCGGGCTCGTGCTTCTTCCCGCTCGTTCGTTTCTCCTCGAGGACTCCGTCGGGGATTCAGCGTCGAGGGTCCGGCATCGATGGTGGGGAGGGTAAAAGGCATCGAGAAGACGCGAGGATACGAAGTGAAGAGGTACCGAGCCCTCCCCGATTCTTTGCCATTGAGTTCCAGAAGGGACTCCGCTTTGCAATTAAATTTTTTTTTCCTCCCCGTCGACTCGTGGCGGGAGCCGCGACAGGATCGAAGCTGAGACGAGCTGGGAGAAGGGTGGAGAGAAAAAAAAATTGGGGAAACAAATCTTTTTGGAAGTGAGATGACGGGGTGAGGTGCGATGGTCGAGGGGGTCGAACAGGAGCGGGACTCGTGTAACGGGGGACGGTAAACCCGCGCGGGCATTAGACGACGTCCGCCGATGACGCAGACTCGCCTTTTGGCAACGATAAAGTTTTAACTCCGTTCTATTATCCGGGATAATGAGAGAATCCTCTTTTACTTGCCGTCGCCGAGCCTAGGGTTCCATCGCGTCGTAGAGGAGGCTCAAGTTTTTTTATTCGCCCCCCTCCATCCTTTTTTTTCTTTTAATGCGCGAGAGATATCGATCAGCGAGTGGCCGGGGCGAGTGGCAGGATGAGAGTCCGCACCCTCTTCTTCTTCTTCCTCATCCTCGTTCTATCCGTATAAACCCGGAGCGACCGAACCCTCGCGCAGTCATCTCATCGTGGAACGCTCGAACGCGCCATCGACGTTGATGCCGAAGAGGGGTCTCGCTTTCGAGTCGAGCGAGCCGACGCAGCCGACCCGGACGATCCGGCGATCGAGCTGCGCAGTTATTGGCCCCGAGAGGAAAACAACAGAAAAATCATCCCCAGTCATCGGCCCGCTCGCGTCTTCTTCCGTCGAGGGTGTTCCGCGGGCCGACAGTCGAGGGGACAACGTGGCCAACAACCGGCAAGGGTTCCAACCTTTCGCCTATTCTGGAAGCAGAACGCAGAAGATTCACCCTGAGACCTTATCGTATCATAGTCGAGCAGGTACGAGGGGGCGCGAGGGTCGGTCGTGTATGCCCTCGCGTTCTTTCGATATCACCCTCGACTTACCTCTCTCTCTCTTCTCGCCCTAATTCCTTTCCGGGACGCTCAGCCCTCGTTGTGGCCGGCTTACGCTTACCGGGACACACGGCCAGCAGAGCTCGGGCGTATCGTCATTCCCATCGAACTCCATTTATTTTTTTTTACGAAGCGTTTGACCGACGCTCCCGCACGAGCTCCATAGGTGGATGGCTGATGCGTGGAACTCGTTATTCCAACCCCTCGGAGGATAAAAGACCCGGAGCTTTGCCGAGGACACTTTCCCTTCCCCGTGATCCGGACGGCCAGTTCGAGCTTTGAACTTCGAAAGTTTGGCTAAAAATATTTTGATTATGCCCGTGTGCCTCGGAGCGTGGAGAACGAACGACGCGTGTCGGACCCTCGCCGAGGGATCTCGCCGTGCGATAATTCCGTCGTATCGTTCGATCATCGATAAAATCGCACGTTTTACCGCCCCGAGTTCCCAACACGCTACGCGTTTCGTAGAGATGTAATGTTCTCCGCTACGAATTACGATAAAAATCCAACAACTGACGAGGAAATTTGATTATTAATGTCGTTCTTTTTTTTTCTCTTTGAATGTTTCAGGTTGCGCATTCGTCAAGTTCGCGTCACACCAGGAAGCTCTGGTAGCAATCAACTCTCTTCACGGTAGTCAAACTATGCCAGTGAGTACCCCGTTCCTGTTTGTATCCAATTATTCAAAACGCCAACAATACACCAATTTTCGGAATGAATTTCAAATAAATCCCCGAACCCCCTCGAACTGTGTAACAAACTTATGCCGGCTCCCGAATATCGCGAAAGCTTGGAATTCCATAGCGTCGGGATGCAAGCACCGGTAGTCCCTGATGGGAATTCATTACGATCCTCCTTCGCTCTCGTAGACGGAGTTATTCGAACGATTATTACGGTTGGCTCTTGAAAAATCGACCAAAAATTCATCACCGGGAACGCTCGGGACGGGAGTTATCTTTGCCCAAGAATCGAACGACCCTGAAGATATGTGCACGAGACTAAATTTCATCGACTTCCTGCAGTCATGGTTTGTATCGCACAAACTCCGCTCGGAGAGGTTGACTCAGAGAATTGAATTCTACAAGGGAACAATTTTTTTTAATCTTCCTGAAGCGGTGCATTCATAGAGCCTTGTCAGAGATGAAATTTGACGTCGTGCACATATCTGCAGGATCGACCGGTTGGTCTTCGAGACGATTCCGGTTCGGTCGGGAACGCGGATTTCGCGGTACGATCTGGAGAACACGAGCGTCCCGGAACGACGACGCTGTGTATCAAACAGTTTCCTCGTGTACACTCGTTAAAGCACACTATCCGCGAAAGTAGCGACAGCAGCCTGATTGCTCGCACTCGAATCGGTAAGATAAACCGGCGCTCCGTTCCACAATTTTTTCCGCCTCGTCACACGACCGGGATAATTCAGGGCTCTCGAGGAATGAAGCAGTTATGGTTACCGGGGACACGGGAGGGTGATTTTCTGTGCGGGAAGATTGCCGTGTCTGCTCGACTCGGCAGGGTGGCCAAATCACGTGAACGGCGGTTGGGGGCAGACGGGAAGGTCGGGAATACCGGGAGGGACTTTGTCGGAGTCCCAGGTCCGTTGGTCTGAGTCCGACATGGAGGAGCAGCAGTCGTATCGGCAAACACCCCGGTAATGACTGGCCAAACACAAATCTGCATAACACTTGGCGGCGAAGGGAGATGAGAGAAAGAGGCACGCCGTAGGGGGGGAACGGTATCGGAGGGTTAAAAGCTGCGACGTTCTGCAGGGAGTAACAGAGACAGTGCGGAAAATGGGATTGGCGTGAGGTTTCCGAGGGTCGTCTGCGTCGTGCCCGACGACGACGACGACTACGCCGACGACCTCGCTGCCGTTGAGGCCGTCGAAGCTACCAAACTTTCTCGGCTTATAGGGGTAGATAGAGAGAGACCAGAACTCCGGGAATTTCCCTCAGTTATAATTGAATTGTCAGCGGGCTCGCGGTTTCGCCACGAATTTCACCTGGACGATCGGCGAGCGGCGGGCTACGTAAACCAGGGGAGAAATGTCATTCCTGCGTCGGAAAGCGCGCAGACTCGGATGACGAGAGGACGACGAGGCTCGAAGAAACTTTGGGAGAATCGTTGCTCGTCGAGCGGAGAGCCTTGAGTTTCCATCTGTATCAGGGGAGGACGGGGGCAAAATGGACCGGTGTATTCGAGACGAGACTTTTTTTTAACCCTACACCTCGTGTACCGTTTTTTCTACCTTCTAACTCATGACTGGAGGAGATATCCACATCAGGCGTTTATTCTACGTACAAGATTCCTACGAGCAGTAAGTGGGGTTGTCCGCACATGAAACTCTTCGTTTTTTAATATGAAGAGAATGGCATACGGCAAATTTGACTTTATGAAAGTTTAGGGGGTGAAAATCACATTTAAAACCTAAAACTTAACGAAAATTGACAAAAATCGCATATTTTTATTATCACCTAGGGTGGTTTTCCATCCCACAGATGAGTACCAGGGTAGCTAGTAGTCCGTAAAAAAATTGGTAAAAATGGCCCGTTTTGCCCCGCTCCACCCGGCAACAGTCTGCCATACAATTCACCTTCTGCTTTGATAGCCTTCGGTAATTTTACATTTTTCATATATATGTATATCCTGAGGTGAATAATTTATTTGCCGTTGATAAATGGTGCGGACGGAACGGAATAATTTAACGTTTCAACAGAGACCCGCCGAGGGCAACTCGAGGTTTTCTCTTCGCCGAGTACCCGCGGCAGTGTGTTTAGCGGGGAAAACCGGGTCTTTTAATTCAATAACGCCCCGCCTGCGTAGCCCCTACGCGAGACTCCTCTGTGTCGGAGAGTTCGCGCACTGTAAAAGCAGCTGCGAGGCTTGTCCGTCGCACGAACCCGCAAAATCCTCACCGGTAGTCGGACTGTTTGCGTCAGTAGCCGGTACTATTTGCGTAAGAGGTTCTCGGAGCGGTGCAGCCTCTCCTGCACGGCCATCCATGCCGAGCCGAGGTGAATTCTCGAAACTAATGATAACTCGATGGTTCCCTCAACTTACCATGAAAATGAAAAAAAGGCCTACGAGCTTTTCTGCCGGCTTGGCAGAAGAGCCCCAAACCTTTTTTTCCTTCCGCCCATACTCCGCACTCTATTCCGATCGGTCGATTGTTTTAAAAAATTATGCAAATCCTCGGAAGCTCACTGTTACGGGTGAGGGGGTCGACGTTTATGAAATTTCGTACATCACGATACGTAAAACAGGGCCCAGAGTTCCCCCTCGCGTATTCTTGATTCACCGGGAAAGTTCAATGAGCGCTTCTGGTAACTCGCGATGACGAGGGTTGCCGGAACCCGATGCGGTTGAAAGAAGGAGGAACCTTCATCGCGGTTTCGACGCCGTTCTCTCTGTCTTCATATCCAGATAGAAACGGTGAGGGAGTGAGCGGGAGCTCGGTGAGAGAGCTCTACCCACCCGCTGTACATGAAAGTACGTCAATCACGGGGGGTCTCGTTAAGCCGCCGAAAGATTGAATGGGGTCTCGTAACGAGCTTACCGGAGGCTGCGCACTCTTCCCTCCTCTCTATATATATTTCTCATTCAGTGTTCGCCGCTCTGTGTATGTATGTGTGTTTCTCACTCGCGCTCTTTCGTTCAATTCCAAAAGCCTCATCGCCTCTCCGGTAAGACTTTTCGTATAACGCGGCGGGAGAAGGATAGTCGGAGGTTCTGTAGCACGGTTTCCCTTCGATACAGGACTGCCGGAGGGTAATTCGATTTGGCCGCGTTCGCTCCACCAGCCCTCCGACTCTCCCGTTCTCCTCTCTCCTCTCTCCTCGTACACCAGTCTCGCCTCTCGTGCTCTCGCAAAACCTTCCCCCTTTCAACCCCCCCCCCCCCATCCCCCCCTTCAACCCTCCCGACGTGTCTGTTCGCTGACTGCACCAGCATCACCGGTACCATCCTCTACAACGCCTGTAGCTCTCAGCACGTCGGCCACGAAACTGCATTACGTACACGAGACATCTCGCCGACTTATACCTACGAAATGAGATATTGATTTGCAATCTGATACGTGGCTCTAATACGGTTCTCTCTCTATCTTTCTCGAGCGATATTCACGTTTCGCCTCATGTACATCGAAACCCGCTGACGCCGTTGCCGGGCTCGATACATTCATCGTCGATAGTGCCGATAACACTTATTCGCTGATACTTTAGTTTTATCGAAGCCATCTTTACGACACGGTAAACATTTGTACATTTTACATTTAAATAACGTTTCGGTGATGTTTGCTGAATGTACAATGCTCTTTTTTGACGTGAATATTTTTTTCTTTTTTTTTTTACTCTGCTTAAAAAATTGTTTCGGTAAATTCGTCGAGCGAATGAAAAATCAAGATTTTCGTGAAAGTAGTGACTGTGATAATGTGGTAAAAAAGATTCGTTGCATCGTAGCTTTATTTACGACACGGAACATTTCCACAATTAACATTTTGGAAATGTTTGTTCAATGTACAGTGCTTTATTTTTACCGTGTATCTTCGTTCTTTTATCTTCCTTAAAAAACTGTTTCACTCAATTGCTCGAGCCCATGAAAAATGAAAAGTTTCGTGAAAAAAATTACTATGATAACGCGATAAAATTTTTCATGCTCTTTATAAAATTATATACCCATATATACGTGTATATATATATATATATATATATATATATATGTATGTGCATAATTCAGGAACTCGATCGGCATTCCCGCTCGGTAGCGGATATCTGTGCGGAGTTACTCCGGTATTCGCGGGTTTGAAGGAGATGCGCCAAGTAGAATTCGGGATGAGGAGATGCTTGAATAATTCGTGTATCTCCCGTTGAAGTAGGAGGAAAGCAGCGAGATTTCGCATGGTTATGGTTAGCGTGTATAAACCGGTAGGGCGATTAAATGATGACGAGGGAGTGAGAAACATTTCTAGAGACTTACCCTCGTTCCGCGATGAGCTGCTGGGGAGGGTCTCGAGTAGGAGAACGGAACCCTCTCTCGGGGCAACGCGGAAGTTATACAACGTACGTAAAACGTTCGGCCCTTATACGCCGAGCCACAGGCGCACAGGGCCCTCTCGTCATGATTAAGGCCTGTTAGAGAGGGGTTTGCTCGCGCATTGTACGCTTTTCCACGAGCCCCGCGCTCGAAACTCCTCGTATGCATGGTCGGATAGTATGAAGGAGTCGCGCGGATCTCTCTTCACTGTGGAGCATCCGACGAGTGGCTCCTTGGAGGGCTCGACTCTCTCTCCCGTTCGTTTAACATCCGGATACCGGATAGGGCAAAATCGTTGCCTACACCTGAGAATCCCGTCGTGTAACTCGACACTCCATCCACCCCCGAGCCTCGATATTCGCGAGTTTCTCGCCACCGATTCCATTTCGAAGGTGACTCGGCAAGATGGCAAATGAATCCCTGAAACCCTGTGGAAGATAATATCGTTAAGATGCACGTTAAGATCACGTGAAATACCGCGGTCGGTAACAAAAACTGTAATCAATTTTTTCCAACCGCGCCGACCGTTTGCATGCAAAAGCGAATTCTCACACGAACATGAGTCGACATTCGCGTCGTGTGAGAATTTCCTTTGAACCGGAAATTGTCTGGACCCGTGAAAAAAAATTCAATTAGTTTTCTTTACTTTAGTCTCTTCGTTCATGAAACTTCTTAGTAACGATTTTTTCTTCACACTCGAGAATATTATCGGAGACCGGAAATCTATGTCGCAAAAAGTTGATTCTGCGTTTGGCTCGCAGCGCGGTTAACATTATAACGTTACTGCGACTCTGCTTGAAAGTTATAGCCGTCAGTCGGACATCTGCATGCGTCGTGTTCGGGGTGAAGATTGAACGAGCGAGGCAGCTCCCCGCCGTGACAAAATATTTTCTTGTCGCCGACGGTGAAGGCGTTTACCGCGTGGATCAGGCATAAAGCACCCCTCAACAACGGCCTCCAGTGGAGTAGTGTGCCGTGCGTCACGAAAAGTGGTATACGGACGACGTTCGGAAAAAAAGGGTGGAACACCCGAGCAGTTACACCTTTCCCGCCGAATGCCGCGTGACATTTCTTGTCACGCTTCGCGTCGACCTCCCGGCGTCCCGGACGGGAGCAGGAAGGGTTTACCGAACCCTCTCGACTTCGCTTCCGTACGGGACATGTATCGAGCTCGTAGCCGTCTGCGGGACAGCCGGCGCGGAACGAGAAAATGGAACGGGAAATGTCTCGCTATAATAAAAAAGCAAAAGGCCTCGTGTGGCGGTGCAAGCTCTTTCTTTTTTCTTCAATATTTTGTTACTGATTTTCTTTTTTTTTAACGACGAAACCAACGAGCGCTCGGAACGTGCTCGGGCAACGGCTATGAACGTCCCTCACTTTTTTTCGAAGCTTTTATCTTTTATCTTTTACTTTCTCCTCACCGCCTCTCGTGTAAAGTAGCAAACACTCGCGTTGCGACGCCGCTCGCCCGAGGAAATTAAAACCGGGAAGGTTGGCTTCGCGAAAGCCTCTTTTTTTTATCTCACCAGAAGTACCTACGGAGTGTCCCGTTGAATCACGCGCATGAGAGAACCCTCGTTTCCCTTTTTTTTTATGTAGTAAACTACAGAGACTCGTTGCAACCGTTCTGAGTTTTTCTGGATTGACGTCAAAAGGCAAAAAAAAAATTGAACGTCGCAATTACTTGTAAACCAAATCACGGGAAATAATACGTTCGAAACAAAAACTCGACGCTGCGTAAAAAAAAAATAAAAAATTTATTCTATAAATTATTTTTTAATGTAGTAATGTAATGTAGTAATCTAGTCGGTGTGTGGTTTAATGTCAACCGAAGAGGTTCGTTGCAATCGTCCTGAGTGTTTCTCGATTAACGTCGAAAGGCAAGAAATAAAATGGAGCGTCACAATTGTTTGTACCTCGAGCCACGAGAAATACGTTTGAAACAAAAACTCGACACTGCGAGAAAAAAAATTAAGAAAATAAATCTCTGTAAATTCTTTTTTAATGCACTAATGTAAATCCCAGAGACTTATTGCTATCGTCCTGGGTTCGAAAGGCAAAAAAAAAGAACGAACGTAACAATCACTTGTACTCCGAGTCACGGGAAATAAAAAGTTCAAAACAAGAACTCGAAGCTGCGTGAAAATAAAATCAGATAAAAAAAAATTCCTCTACAGATAACTATCTCACAACGCCTGACGGAGCTTTACTCATTTGCAAACAATAACCAGCGCCTTCGTAATCCCCCCTGGAACGCATTCACCGTTCGAGCTCGAACTTCCGATTGTATTAAAATACGGTAGGGTAATTCGAGGAAAGAGATAGTTTCTCGAACGAGTTAATGACAAAAGTTACCAAGATGCCGTATAGACGCATATACACATAAACATGTACACCTACCGAGGAGCTCTCGAGTCCGTTTCCTTTGATCGACAAGGTGACACGAGTGATTAGGCGCTCGGAAGTTTAAAACTTTGTTGTATTCCCGTTATGCAGACAAAGCTTGCGGGAGCGGGTGGAAGGTAGATAAGTGGTGTAGTTTCCCGCCCGTGGAATGGATGTCTCGGGGAGGATTGGAGTTCTTGCACTCGGTACGATGAATACCTATACGATATCTTGGAGAGACAGGGAGGTTACCCAGCCATCAAGCCAGCAAGGTGCGCGACGCCTGTGGCGGGGGTGTTGGGGGTCGGTTGGGAGGGGCAGTTCGCGTTCAACCGTATACTTCCGTTCGGATGTTCCTTTCTCTTCTTCACCGGCATCTCGCGGATGGAAGGAAATTGTCTCCGCATTAACGGGGAGGCTCGGAAGCTGCTTCCAACATTTAATTAAAGACATTCCCTGAGTAATTCCTTGCGAACTCGTAATTGCATCGCTTTTATCCTTCGCCCTCTGGTACAACTGTTACTTGTTTGGCGACCCCGCAGCCGCCCCGCAGTATCGGGAGTCAGAGTCGGAGGGAAGGTATTTCCAGGATAGCCGAGGGAGGGAGAGAGAAAGAGACGGCCAACGGAAGTCGGGTAAACTTATAAACGGGTATCCAGGAAGGTGGAGCGGACGGTAGTGCGAACTCCTCCGAGAGGGGGCTGGAGACGCCGTCTCCGCTTCTTCCCGGCATCGTCGCGTCTAGCATCCTCGCCTAGAGGCCCCTCACCGAGCGAGCATCTTCCGAAGCGAATAAAAGTTGCTCCACCGCCTTCGTCTGGCTTCTTTACCTTGCAATACATCACGCCCCTTATCCTCCGGAAGGTTCAGCAAAAATTGCTTTTACCCTTTGTAATGATTTTATAATCTCATCCCTTCTACGGGCCCAATGGGATTTGACTCCTCTTCGTCACGTATGTGTAGATACACATATATATTGTAAGGACCGAGCGAATATATAGCGCGCGAATTTGGCTTTGGGATGATAAATATATTATTTTACACAAATATAATATCGTGAACATTACTCTTGAAAGAGAATTTTTCCGAATTTCGATATCATCAATATTTTTAGAGATATAGTGATTTTTGTACCACGCAAGGTAAGTCACGCAGGGTTAATTATAATCGCGGTTAAATATCTCGAGCAGGAACTGTCAAACGTCTGTTCTGTTCGAAAGTCCGATAAAGAGTCTTCTCATCTCGTCACTCAATAATCCGTAAGATTTTCATTTGTCACACCGAGCTATTC
Source organism: Stenichneumon culpator (assembly GCA_964017025.1). Classification (NCBI taxonomy): domain Eukaryota; kingdom Metazoa; phylum Arthropoda; class Insecta; order Hymenoptera; family Ichneumonidae; genus Stenichneumon; species Stenichneumon culpator. The sequence goes on from OZ024769.1 coordinate 16,141,985, forward strand.
CAGCCATCTATGTAATATCGTGTCAGTCAGTCAATGCTCATCACTACAACCCTCCTCCTAAAGTTGCCGCCCGGCAACTATCTGACCACCCTAAGATGTTCCACGATCCATCATCTTTAAAATCAATCTATGATTCTTCAACCCAACGGTCCCAACGTTTGTCTATGCGAACAAGGAAAACCATGGCCAAAAACGTTGGGAAAAACAGTGTTTAAAATGCTAAATAATTTCATTTGTTTCTATATAAATCATTGTCAGGTCCATGCTACATAATTTCATTCCTTAAATAATAAAATTTTGAAAGTCGATCTTCTTCATCTGCTAACTATCAGGAAGAAATAGGAGTGGGAAGAAGTCTGTCCAAATGGTGAGACTTCTTATAAATATCAAAATCTTGAAATCCAATATACATAGGATACTCAGGATCATGGGAAATCTGAGACATAGAAATCAACCACATAGAACTCTGAAAAAAAAGTAGACTAGTTTTGATCTATACCGTTTCAATGCTCATTCTCTCTCTCTCTCTCTCTCCGTATATTCTCGGCGACATTTCCGACCTCAAAATTAAATCACTTCAACTGATTGATTTCACAACACACCGACAATATAATCCGTAATTATTGCTCTTACGTAATACGCACACACGCCGTTTATAATATCGTGGACGCAGTCGGAGAATTTCCGCCGCGCGATATATTAACCGGAAGTGAGAGGGGGGCCCAAATATTTGCGGTCGAGCATCTTGATTTATAATCCGCGTTAACGCCCCGTGAATTGGTTTGGTATTGCGGTCGAATGTCGGAGATCGAAGGGACAAGCGTATAGTTCGGATTGTGTATACATGGTCGCAGGGATGCGCGGCGAGAAGGGGTGAAAGGGAGGGTCCGAGTAGATTCGCTCCTTCCTGCACGGACAAGAGGCAATCGCGATGCCGGCGCGTTCTGGTCTCGGCTCTTGCGGTTACAGTTGTATCTATTGAAATTACCGGGCCGTCGGATTGGCAAGTGTGATGGTGCGGCTAACGCTGGAGAGCCTCCAATCAGCAGGTAATTGCTTAATTCCGTTGGTCGAGCTTGGAGAGGTTCCACCTCACACCGTGGGCCGGGGGCGCCTTCTCCTCTCCGGCCCGACTCTCCCCTTCGAGATATTGTGGCGGATGCAATGTACCGAACACTGTGAACACCGAGGCGATTTCCTCCGCGTAGTTCGATCGGTCTCTCCGTCCCGCCGGTCTGGAAACCCGTTCGGGAACGGCTCAGACTTTCATTGGTTACGCCTCGAGGCTAATTGACGAACGGCCTGGCATTGATCGGCTTGGCACGGGGATGTTCTTCGAGGGAATAAGAGGCGCACCATTAGCCAGATATCTCTATATACGTCCATCAATCGCGCACACGGTGAGCTCCCTCCCGCGAGGAATCCGTCTGATCGATAGGGACTCTTTTCACTGGCACCGACCCTGTCGGCTTTTATCTCCGTCCCACATCGGGCAAATCTTCCGGATTTTCGTTCGATAAATTTTTCATTCTTCCTATAACGATGTATCGCGTATCCGAACAACGAGAGCCTACGTCTCGCTCACGATCACTCCGATCCTCCTGTGTACACGGATAATTGGCTCTTCGACTCGGCCGCTTCTTTTCTGCTTAAAAAAAAATAAACAATAATTTTTAAAAAGTCTGAAACTTCACATATGAAAAATTGACTTCAAAATTATTTTTTTTCATCTACACTGAGAGAAGGATCTAGTAAAAATGACTATATATCGTTTGAGAGATATTACCATAGCACATAGTAGTAGGGCGTTAGAGCGCCACCTATGGTACGAAGTACCGGATTTATAAGAATTGTTTGCAGATATTATGGTAAAAATTCTTGGAAACTTGAGACTTTTTGCCATAGGTGGCGCCCTGGCGCCGTACTAGTATGTGCTATGGTAATTTTTCTTAGATGATCGGTAATTTTTACTAGATCCTTCTCCCAGTGCAAATATAAGAAAAATTGTAACAATATTATGTACGAATTTTTTTCTTAAGGATACATTACCGCTCGTCGATTTTCCGACAATAAAAATTGAACGAGAAAAAAAACTATATCCGAGCAGCGCGGCAAATACGGTAAAACGGGCGCGAGAGTGATGATAAATCCGTCTAGATGACGAGAGCGTTCCGCGACGGGTTAATGGACTAGTCTCTGGTCGCGACGCGGACGACCCGCTCCGCCCGCGAGCTGTACTACTGCGTATCAGCCGTGCTCGCCCCGTGTGCAACGAGCGCACGATGTTACAGCGTTACTGCGCCGTGTTACACGAGCCCATCGGCGCGATCACCGCAACACGCCCCGCGTCTTTTTTACTGCGTGCAGCGAAACGAGCTTGGAGAAAGAAAAGAGAAAAAAAAAATCTCGCCCGGATATTTCCGGAGTTACGTACTCGTAAAGCCATCGTCGATAAGCCATCTAGCTCGGCGACCCATTCGCACCCCCCCCCCCCTTCAACCCCCGTCAGATGCACGCTGTACAGCCTCTCACCCCACATTTTTTCCCTCCCTTTTTTCGCCCTCATTCCCTCTTTCGCTTTTTGTCTCGGCTCGTTGTTCCTTTTTTCAGTTTTTTTTCCTCTTCCTCATTCAGCAAGGTACGGATCGTCGAGGCGGGCAAGTAACCCGCGCGTACGATTCCTATACGAAAGTTTATGAGCCGAGCGTTAACAACGCTCATTTGCGAGAGAATGGCTCGCCGCGCGGGCAACAGAGTGCAAAAGGGACGCGGGTATACGTGGTTTTTGTATATATGTATGTCCGCGTGTATCCATGTATATTCCGCGATGTAATGCGCCTCCGAGGGAAAAGAGCCGTAGGCTTCGTAGCCTTCGTTAATGGTGCAACGACGCGCGGGCACAGTGGTGATGGACGGCGTAGAAGTTTATCGCTGGTTCCGCGAATGTCTATCAAGAAACCGGAAGTACGTCCTAAAGAGCCGAAAACGATGTTATACTCGAGCCACGATGGAAGGCTCTTTTCTCGGGAGATACATGGACGAGATAACGCCTTAATGACTTCTTTGTAGTCGCCTATCGGCGAAAGGATGGCGCGGGTTTCATTTTGATAGCCTTTCCATCCCCTGACTCAATATATTATATATTCCGAAGCACTCGGGCTCTCCCCTCGTCATCGTCGCTTAATCCAATTACATAACAATTTCAAAATTGTTCCCGGAGCCCTCTCGTGCCCCGGGCCGACGGCTCGTCGACGGTATATTTTCTCTCGGCATACATGCCGAGTGAAAATATTCCGTCGGGGAGAGAAACATTGTAATATTCCTCTCCATTAAAAAAAAAAAAGTACTACCTCTTTCTTGATTATCCCTCACGGAGAACAATAGTTCGGTTTCTCTAACAAAATGTAGATCGTTAATAATTGATTATTGTGTCAGCAAAAACATTTGGCTGCTACAGCCAAATATTTGCTGCCACAGCAAAATATTTTGTTCTCCCTATATTAACCAGGTAAATGCGTTATGGTAACAAAATTCTTGCTGTCCCAACAATTTTTTTTTTCACCGAGCTTAAAGTAAAAATTCATCGTTTAAATCTGTTCCGCGCTATGCATACGTGTGCTCAGTACCGGCAAGGGCGGATGCACTTTTCAAGAATGAATTCTCCCTCCGACGATATTTTAATGTCCACAGAGTAGACACGTGTTTCGGTCCGGAACTTCCGTCGTCTCCGGGAAAAAAAAAGAGAAAACCAAGGTAATTTTATCAAGCTAATTTCGAGTAGCGTTTGGCTCGGAGAGGTTGTAATTCGAGAAGACTCACGGTAGGACGCGAGCCGACGATGGAGGGTTTGCTTCCCCGAGTGCTGTTCAACCCGCCGACTCCACCTCGTCCTCCTCCTCCGGCAGACGCAACGTTTCGCCCGGCGGTTTGAGTATATGCCCGCGAAAGAATAACCCTTGCCACGAGCAGAGAGTGCCCAAGGCGCGGAGATCCAGCAGCTAACAGCGACGCTGTAAAGCGGACCGGGACTGGTGAAAGCGCCGGGAAAGACGGAAGAGAGCCAGAGGCGAGGGAAGAGAGGAGAGACGACGATGGAGCTCGGTCGGAGGAGAGGGAAGAGCCGCGCTGAAAATTATTTTCCAGACATGAAAGGCGCTCGGATAAATATTTGTACTCCGGGGCAGCTTGTGAAACGTTTCTGGCGTGCGGAAGTGCACCGATGGTAAATAGAAGAAAAAAGCTGAAGAAAGACGGATCTAACGGGAGAGAGAGAAAAAGCAGAGGAAGACTCGGAGAAAACAGTTTTTCCCGGTGTAAATATCTATACCGATGCGTCTATATACCTACATGTTTATAGTCCGTTACGACGTTGCCCGAACTGCTCGGCGCCTCTAACGGTTATAGGTAACGTTATCGATAGTCGGGCTATCTGTGTACACCATCTACCCCCCCCCCCCCGTCTACGCGCCTCAAAGTACATTTTTATCCGTTAAAAATTCTCAAGAGATCTTTCTTTACTTTCCCGTTTTATTCTTTCATTCCATCCTCCCACGCGAAAGCATTTCTTGCTTCGTTTGCCCTTCGTCATCTTCACGGTTTTTTGTGCTCACTTCTTTTTGCTCATTTCTTCCTTTCGATGTTTACGCGCGAAAGGGAATCTTCGTCTATCGAGAGCTTCTTTATTTTTTTGCTTTTATAAAAATGTGTAAAGAAACTATTTTTTTTTTTTGCGATGGTTCAAACGCTGCGGTATACTGTCTATGGGGAGCCCGCGGGAAGATGTACAGGCGAAAGGTACAAACATTCTGTGCATAATGGGGCGGCACTTGAGCGCGTACGAAGAGGGATGAAAGCGGAGAGAGGAGAGGAAAAAAAAGAGCCGCGTCTTCCTTTTTGCGTGTCGTTCGAAAACCCTGGTGGATGGGGACTAATGAACCGTAATCCCCCAATAATGAGGCTTCGAGCTTCGCTGGCGCCGATACCCCGCCTCACCGTCGTCCTCCCGCTTGTACTACCAAACGACCGAACCCAGCGTCAAGTACATCAGCCTCATCCCCCGATCGAGCGGCACAAAAGCTTCGCGAGCTCTTGCATCGTGCACGGAAAGGGTGATGTATCTTTGCACCGACCGCCAGGCACAAACTCCGTGAATACCGCATTTTAATCGTACCCTCATTGCCTATTTCCATGCCCGGAACTTCGACGCGCCACACTTTTGTCAGCTTCGACGTGGTGTTTTCTAAACTCCCATTCACATTTTTTTTTCTTTTTTTTTCCTTCGTATCCGTTTACCGAGGCACTTTTGTTCGAACGCTTCTGTAATTCTCCGGCTGGAGTTGCACTTTTGTGTAAACTCTTTTTTGCGAACAGTTCGATCGATCACTGACAAATGGATTAGCCGCAAGAAAATTGTACGTTCGACCTTCCCTTAGATCAACGGGAGGCAATCATAACTCGTGCAGCGCGCTTCACTGGGATACTTAACAGTGGATTTTCCACGGGATAGCGTTCACACACGTGACACGAGAAAGTAAAGTAAAAAGAAAATTTAAAAATAAATAGGTGGAAAAAAAAAAAACTTAAAAGACATTCTTTCTCGCTCGAATGATCGATTGGACGAGGATTTCACGCGGTATATTCTTGACGATGGACAGGCCCAGAGCGGTGTCGGGAGCTTTCCGTAAAACTTCTCTTCGCGCCATAGAAAAAGGAGGGAGGTGGGTTGTGTCCGTGGTAGTGAGAAATACGAGTCATGAACCTATATAGGCATAGGGGGGAGGGGGAGGGGGCAACCTCGCGATATTAGTTCCTTCGACGAACGAGTAGCAGCGAGGAACGAAACTTTGCGACGCCCGAGTGTAACTTGCATAACTTTTATGACTGGCAACTTTTAGGCCGTGTGATTCGCCGCGCGCGGGCGCGACCGGGCGTCGGGCAACGAGCGGGGATTCCCACGGGAACACGCGACCTTGTTTGCGCGCTCAAGCCAGACTGGGAATGACGGCGGCGGCGACCGGACGAAAAGTTTTAATTATGTCGGGACGCCCGGATTTTTCGCGGCGGATAATACTACTTCGTCATCCGATTATCGAATCGCGTATTAAAGAGGACGCATCACGGTTCACTTTTTTAAAAATTAGCCGCCGTTGCACGCCGCGCGACGTGCTGGTAGACAAAGAAAACCCCCTCGAACTTTGCGCTTCGATTCTGTAAATAAACATGTTCCATACTTCAGTTTCCGATAAATTAGCAGTGTTTCTTTCACTTGAGAAGGCCGAGTGTTACATATTTTTTTATCGTTCGTTAAAAGTTTTAGCATTTTATTTCTATAAAAAGACTATATTTTCGCGATCGAAAAAAATATTAAGTCGTACCATGAATAAAACTTTACGCAAGCGATTGATAATAATTCATCGCTCATTTGACCCGTGTCGAGCACTCGGAGCTTCTTAAGTGCTGCATTGGTGCTACACCAATGTAGAATAAAGAGGACGCGCAAAAAAAATTGAGTGCGTGGCGCACCGCTTTACTTTTTTTCGCAGAATCGACGCGTTTTAGAGAATCGATACATTTTCCGTAAAAAAATAAAATCCGCCGCCGTTTTACACGTCCATATTACCGAGCTTTGTCGTGGATATAAGCTGGACGACGAAAAAACCCCCTCGAACTTTGCGGTACGATTCTGCAAAAAAAAAGAAAGTTCCATACTTTAGTTTCCGCTTATACAGTAGTTTCATTTATTTCATAACGTGGCCGAAGTCTTTCACACTAGTCAAACGAGTGTTAGATTTTTTTGATCGTTCGTTAAAAGTTTTATCATTTTATTTCCATAAAAAGACTATACTTTCGCAGTTGAGAAAATATTAACTGGTCCGATGAACAAAACTTTGTCCAAACGATTAAAAACAATTCAGCACTGTTTGACTTGTGCCGGGCCGTTCGGACCTCCCTAAGGTGGGGCTAAAAATCAACATAGCCTCAACATATTTTGTATCCATTTTTCTCCGACACGGTTTTATAAAATAAACAACGAATTGCGGAGTGCACTGCGTATTTGATTAACGCAGTGCGGCTCGCAATGCGTTGTTCATTTTATAGAATCACTGTAAAAAACTTGTTAATTTAACGCACCGGACTAAAAGTTTTTATGCAAAAAAACTGGCACACTAAATCTAATGTACAATTGTGATGAAAAATTAATATACTTATTCATTAAAATCTAAATGATTAAAATTAAAATACTTTCATAGTAAAATTCAAGTAAGTGATTAAAAACAAAGTGTTCCCAATATTTTTTAATACACTGAACGTTAATTTTTCATCACAACTGTACGTGAAATTTAATATAGCCGTTTTTGCAGAAAAACTTCCAGTCCGCTACATTTTAATGTAGCGGACTGGAAGTTTTTCTAAAAAATTCGTATCATATTTATATGATACGAATTTTTTAGAACACTGATCGTCTCGGAGAAAAATATATTCCAAATTTTAACTCTGTCTCTCTCGCACTCGTACGTGGTTTAGCCTTACCTTCAATGCTGCATCGGTGCTACACCGGCGTTCTCAAATAAACGGTCACTAAGATCATTCCTCTGATCACTGAAATCACAATACCATGAAAGCCGCTAATTCGGTCATAGCGATCGTCCGAATTCTATGGTGCGAGTTGTGGATTGCTGCTTGAGTATACATATATATACATATATCCTAAGTGAAATATTGTGTGTATGTGTGTGTGAACTGTAGCGCAGGTAATCCCCGTGGTGAACGGCTGCTGGAAGCTAGGTCTCAGCCCGTATATGTGCTTTGATATATCCCACGCTACATACATACATATATATATATATATATATATATATACCTAGTATACGATGCAATAGCTACATAGCTCGGTATACCGATAGTTCTCTCCATACGGCGCGGCAAGCCTGCCATTGAAAATACCTCGCAAATCCACCTTTGAAGCTAAGAACACTGTCGAATAGGATCGAGGCTTGCCAGGCGGCCAGGCGAGCGTGGGACGTTCGCACACGACGTCCTTTGTAAGGTCTCCAATCCTTTGGAAGCTTTGACGCTCTCTCCATATGCCCGGAAAGAGATATAGAGCTGCGCGCGCACACGCGGAGAGACTGAGAGAGACGCACAGAGCGAGAACGAAATCTGTGCCGGCGCTATACACCCTATATTCGAAAAGCGTCGAAACAGCGGTGGAAATTCACGTAAAATTACGCAACTGTAGAGCAACGATGCTGAAACGGTTAAATCGAGTCTGAATGATGTCTGGAGCCACGGCCCGTGCAAGACCCCCCCCCCCTTTCCCCGGCGAGAGTTATGACCTGTGACCTATATAGATTGAAACGTAACTCGTTTGCCGCGTCTCAACGGTCTTTCCCCGTTATAAACTCAGGCACGCCCCGGCATTTGCATTGATGACGTGAATATAATATATGACCGGTCTGCGACGCCGGTAGAATCGAGCTTCGAGCTTCGCGTCTCCTCTCTCCTCTCTCCTCTCTCCTCTCTCCTCTCTCCTCTCTCCTCTCTCCTCTCTCCTCTCTCCTCTCTCCTCTCTCCTCTCTCCTCTCTCCTCTCTCCTCTCTCCTCTCTCCTCTCTCCTCTCTCCTCTCTCCTCTCTCCTCTCTCCTCTCTCCTCTCTCCTCTCTCCTCTCTCCTCTCTCCTCTCTCCTCTCTCCTCTCTCCACTCTCCACTCTCCACTCTCCTCTCTGCTCTCCTCTCTGCTCTCCTCTGCTCTCCTCTGCTCTCCTCTGCTCTCCTCTGCTCTCCTCTGCTCTCCTCTGCTCTCCTCTGCTCTCCTCTGCTCTCCTCTGCTCTCCTCTGCTCTCCTCTGCTCTGCTCTCTGCTCTCTGCTCTCTGCTCTCCTCTCCTCTCCTCTCCTCTCCTCTCCTCTCCTCTCCTCTCCTCTCCTCTCCTCTCCTCACCTCTCCTCTCCTCTCCTCCCCAACCTTCCTCTTCTCTCCTCTCCTCTCCTCTAATCTCTCCTCTTCTCTCCTCTCCTCTCCTCTAATCTCTCCTCTCTTCTCCTCTCCTCCCCACCTCTCCTCCGACACGACGAGACCAAAAGCTGTGCGCGCTCGTGAAAGCTTTTCTATATACGCCGAGGCTACAAACGAGAAGGCGGGTTTGCGACTGACCACCTGTTGCCACAGAGGCGCTATGCCATTTATATTTTAGACGCGTTCCGCACCAATCCTCTACAGTTCCTAGACAACGGACCCTCGAAAGTCCTATCCCTTATTCACCGAACGTATGTCCATTAATCGCGAGGAGATGAACGATCTACGGTCGCCCGCCGAGGCGCGTGGGAGATGTGGAAATCAAAAATATTTTTTACTCGGCACTGGCTCATGCATTCGTCGATAACATCTATAGGGACATTTATATTATTGAAAGAAAAAAAATGATCGCATCGAAGATGTTAACGAATTGACGATAATGTATGTATGCATACAACTATACATTTTTAGAAATTCAATTGCACTACGACATTCACAGTGTCGAGAATCCTTCACAAAGGACTGGCTATTGCATTCGTCGATAATATCTATAAGGACTTTAAATTATCGAAAAAGAAAAAAAAATGATTGCGTCGAAGATATTGTTAACAAATTGACGACAATATATCTATGAATTTATCAATTTGTTTTTATTTTTTAATTTAATTGTACTACGACGATCACAGTGTCGAGAATCCTTCACAAAGGTACAGCCGATTCCGCAGCGCATGATACCGTATTGTGAAACGTGCAGACGTGATATTTCCCCGCCCGTTCCATTATTATTAACGCCGAGCTGAGAGCCTGGCGTTTCCAACCTTGGTGTTACGTTATCCCGTCGTCCCCGCCGGCCTAATCCCGGGTAGTTTCAGCCTCGCGCCATCTTGTACGCAGCGTATATACGTTTATAGGACGCCACCACGCTCGTGATCTAATGCACCGTCGACGTTCCCGACGCCAACGGCCAACGCGCGTGAGACGCGTTAGACGCCTGATTATAACCCCGATTCAACGTACCATCGCTCAACCCCTACCTCTGTCTTTCTCCAGAGAGAGAGAGAGAGAGAGTCTTCTTACACTACACTGGCGATGCGCACTGTAAAACAACCGCCAACGAGCCTCGTACCTTGACGCACTGACGGAGAGATGCAACTTGCCGGACACACACGCACACACACACACGCAATGGCGTCCCGCTGTTTCTCCCCACAAACTAATCAGACACGATTTTGAAAATGGCGATTCTGTCCGAGTGACGATCTCAGGTAGAAAAAAAGATATCTGGTATGAAAGAGTTATCTAAATGGGTTACATATGTTCCAGTCCGGGTGGTAACTGTAAGCTATCCTACGGCCAAAAGTTAAGGTGAAGTGAAACACGTTCTCCGTCGTTCTCTCTCGCTCCACCGCGAGAGCAATGGCGCTATCTCTCTAACACTCCTGACTCTATCACGGTACTTTCACTTTACCTAATGAGTGGTATCTGTGCTTAACTCTAACCTCTTGCTTCCTCGAGGCTTCTCACACTACGCTCGCTATGCACAATGCGCGCGATAAACAACAAGGCACGAGAATCGCCTTGACTGACGCACTGACGGATAGATACAAACTTGCCGAACCCACACACGCAACGGCGTCCCGCCGTTTCTCCACAAACTGATGCTAACACAAGCTCTGACTTGAACATGACGATTTTTTACGAATACGATTGGCCACGACGCTGATTTCGCGCGCTTTAAAAAAAACATTTGTCACGGCCTGTACATCGTGAAAAAAATATATCCGGCGTGTACGAGACCGAGATTTATTTTCCATTAGTGGAAAAGGGCTCGACTGTTATGTATAAGAAAACTATCACAATCCGTACCGAAGTTGTGTCCGGCCGAAACGCGAGGAACCGCGCGCGTTGATACTTACTCGAAATGCGCGACGAGAGTGAAGTTGAAGCGCTTACAGCGGCGCAACGGTCGGAAGCGGTAGTTGGATTGGTAAACCTGCCCTACGAGCCGCCGCCGGTTGGTGCTGCCCGTTCAGTTGTGCAGCGAAGCTGAAAGAGCTCGCATGCCGCCAGCGCGCTTCCCGCTGTTACTTTTTTTCATTAGTCATGGCTCCCGCGTTCGTGTTTACATAGTCGCGGAGAATCAGTTCGAGCGTCCTCCATGCGACCCTATCCTCGCGATGATATTCAACGCTCGTTGCTCGATGACAAAAACTGTCGATAATAATCTCCCCGCATCGCGCTGGTGCATATTTTTCAGGGTGCTTCGTCCAGCATAGTGGTAAAGTTCGCAGACACTGAGAAAGAGAGGCAGGCGAGACGAATGCAGCAAATGGCCGGAAACATGAGCCTCCTCAACCCCTATGTCTTCAATCAGTTCGGCGCGTACAGCGCGTTCGCCCAGGTTAGTTATCTCGATATTTTTCATTGCCGATCGCTTCTTTCTCTATGCTGTCCAGAGGTCCTTAAAGTCCCAGAACTTCTTTGAATTTTTGCCTGTCCTTGAATTTCACCTAATGTCCTTGAATTTCACCTAATGTCCTTGGATTTCACCTAATGTCCTTGAATTTCACCTATTGTCCTTGAATTTCACCTATTGTCCTTGAAATTCACCTGATGTCCTTGAATTTCACCATTGTCCTTGAATTTCACCTAATGTCCTTTAATTTCACCTAATGTCCTTGAATTTCACCTATTGTCCTTGAATTTCATCTAATGTCCTTGGATTTCACCTATTGTCCTTGAATTTCGCCTACTGTCCTTGAATTTCACCTATTATCCTTGGGTTTTTTCCCCCGCAAACTAAGCTGGTTTCAAAATACATATTACTAGTGATTATCCTAAAAAATGTGTATCTCAGTTTTGCTGAGATACACATATTGAACCGATATTAACGTAAACAAAAACGGTTATCGAAATATTATTTCATATGTTGCACGCGATATGCATATTTTAATTTTTTATAAATGTCCCAACGCAACCTGAAAATTCCCTGGGAATTGTCCTTGAATGTCCTTGAATTTCGTACGGACTTTTAGTAAAAAGTCCGTACGAATTCAATCGAAAACAACGAGAACATGGTGTCCAGTAGGACACAATGTTCGCGTTGTTTTCGATTTGTGTGAAAAAAAAAAAGAATCTTCGATAATTTTTTAACTTTCTTTGTTTTGTTTCGACTCTACAGCAGCAAGCGGCGCTCATGGCCGCGGCAGCGGCGCAGGGGACGTACATCAATCCCATGCCCGCGCTCACCGCCGGACAACTCCCTCATCTGAACGGTATGCCGAATACCGTGGTCCCACCGACTTCCGGTAAATAATACATATACCTATTTTATAAGCTATCCCGGCAATGTCGCGAGAAAAGAACGGTAATTCTTCAACTATCGCCAGTGGCCGAATGACCGACGTCCTTGCAACTCTACAAACCCACCGTTTGTCACAATTCTTCATACATATATTCCCGATTAAATATGTTCAAGGAAAAAATGGTGACGGTCTGCGCGAAAAATTCTACGTTAGATCCATAATTCGTAGCTAAAACAACAAACTTATATATTTTTTTAAAACGGGGTAAAATATAACCCCGTTTAGAAAATGACTCGACAACTATCCATCGGTTTGAAGTAACAATAAAAAAAATTGTGAAAAAATAATCAAAAAAAAATTAATGTAAATTTGTTTTAAAAAAATATCGGAAAATGTAAAGTTAATAAATAAAGAGCGATCCCGATCCCGATTTAATTCGGCCCATGATGGATCGTTTGTTATATTGGATCGTTCGCCGCAAGCTACGAACCATGAGAGCTACATTCGTATTAACAATCGAAATAAAAGCGAATAGCATAAAACGTTGAAAACAATCTCGAGAAAACCGTGCGTGGGTCCGCCTCGTCATATTACCGCGGCAGTAGTATAACTTCCGCCCGTCCCGCAAACCCATGAAAAAAAAATCCATAAATCCACCAAGCTCCGGGAGAAAGAGAGTCCTCGAGAGAGTTGATAGAATTTCGCCGAAGGAGAAAGAACAGAAAAAAGAAGAAAAAAACCAAGTCGCCCGAGCGAGATGGAGAGAGAATTGTCCCCGAGAGTTTCTTTTTACCAGACGATACGGAAACGTTGGGGAGGGGAGGGGGATGGTTTGATGGTGTACATGTGCGAGATCCACTCGCTTCCGCGTTCCCGCCATCTCGCGCATGGGATTCGGTATTGCCGGTGCCACAAAAGTTTATAGAACGTTTATCGTCGAGGACGCGGGAAGAGTGAAAAAAAAAAAAAAAAAAAAAAAATACGATCGGACGATGGAGTATGAGGAAGTAGAGAGCGGCGTGATGCGGCGGGTAGAAACTCCGTGTGTAAACGCAGGCACAGCAAAAGGGCGGGGAGGGGGGGGGGCTGGGAAAGCGGCTAGAATAAATGCACGATTTCGCATCCGCGTTTTCTTCTTTTTCTTCTTCCGCTCTTTTCGCTATTATACGTTTCCCGTTCTACCCGCCCGGTGTATAACGGACTCCGGCGTCGGATCAGCGGGGGCGTAGCGGAATGTAATACCGTTTGATAGGGAAATAATATTTTATTTCGCTTTGAGATTACGGCCGCGGTTTTATTCTCCGAACTGAACGACAACCACCCCTTTTTACTCGTCCACCGGCCCAAGGAGGCTCGCCCGTTGTATACGTAACGTTCCTCGTGCGATGCACGGCCGAGTTACGGCGATCCGGGCGCACGCAACTGACGAGTCTCGCTGTTATCTCCACCCCCCCCCCCCCCCCCTCCTATATTTATCCCTTATACTATAACCGCTATACTGCACTCATCGCTGTCCGTTTCTTCTCGTATAACGCTTAAACCTCTCGAGTTTTACGCGCCGTCGTCATCGAGTATCGTTTTTTTTCTTCTTCTCCTCTGTTTATTTTTCTCTTCGTTTCATTTCAATTTTTTACCTTCGGTAAATACGATCCTCAAGTTTTACGCGTCATCGTCATCGACTATTATTTTTATTTTTTTTATTCTCTTCTCTTTATTTTTTTTCCTCGTTTTTTTATTTTTATTTTTTATTTTTACTTTCGCTAAATACGATTATTCGAGTTATACGCTTATATTCCGAACGATCGAGCTTCGGCCGAACGCGGTCGTCCGACCGTGCCGATATCATACCTCCCGGCGTGTTATTTCTACTTGATTTTTTTTTGTGTTTTTTTTTTACTAGTGTATGTAATTGTAAACCGCTCAATACCGTAGGGCTATTATTTTGGGAAATGTACGTAGATTTATGGATAGTTAATAAATGCAATGATAACACGTTCAACCAGCCGCACTATATGTACTCATCAGGTTTGGTCATAGGTACCGGTACAGGACAACCGGTGAACGGAGCGATACCATCGCTCCCGGCATCCCCGACGATGCCGAATTTCAATATGGCAGCCCAAACACCAAACGGTCAACCAGCTGGATCGGATCAAGGAGTTTACACCAACGGAATAGCTCAGACTTATCCGCCACGTGAGTATCAACTCGGGCGCATAGCGCCGCCCCTGCGCGTCGACCGGCCAATCCACGTGACTTTATTATTACTGTATAGCCCGGTTAAACGTTTTATATATACCCGTAGTGGCGAGGAAACCTCCGGTTACTCCCACGTTTTGGCGCTGAGTCGCGCCAGCGCAGCGAACGCAGCCTGAAGCCTTAACCCTTCTGTGACCCCAATTTCGCTACGTTGGTGAAACAGCAATCTTTTTATGTTTTATGAATTTATTTTTATTTTTTCTAAGAATCTAAATTGTGGACTATCAGGAATGTAAGAATTCTGGAAAAAATTGATAAATGGTAGAACATTTTTTTTATCTACTGCTGTAAAAATTGAAAAGAAGAATTGCGATTCGGAAAACTGGCGAGCAGTTGAGATTCGCTTTTTTTTTAACGGATGGGTTAAGATATCACCTTTTCTCCTCATTACAAAATTATCGTGTTGCATTGATATAAATTGAATCTCTGAAAATTGTCTGATAGTAGAACATAACCTTATTATAATTTTTTTTTTTTTGTTGTGAAGTAAATATTAAAAAGAAGAATTGTGATCCGAAAAACTGATGATCGGTTGAGATTCTCCTTATTTATTTATTTTATTCTTTACTGAAGGAAGGCTTTGGACTGGAAGGATTAAAATTTCGCCTTTTCTCCTCGTCACAAAATTATCGTATTTTATTTATATAAATTGAATCTCCGAAAAGTTTCATGGCAATATAATCAATTCGCATTCTTGAGTCGTTGCTGAGGTACGCCAGTGTTTAACCACTCGGGTTTTTTTCTACTGTCGGTCAATCAAGGTATTTTTTAAATTTTAACTTTCTTTCCCGATACGCACGAGTCCTGGCCGGACGTCGCGACGGGGCACTTTAGAATAAGACCCTCCCCTGATAAGAGCTGAGCTTACTGAAGTGTAGATACCCTCCATCTGTCCATTCCAGCTCAGGGGCTGCCCAACGGGGAGGCGACTCTCCAACACGCCGGGTATCCCACAATGCAGCCGTATTCCGCTGTCGGTGAGTCCTCGACAATTTATATAGGTATTCGCATTATATATATATATATCGTAAAAAAAGAACTATTGTAAAATATTATTTTTTATGCATCTAGCGCGAAACAAACGTCTCAGCTCGCGTATAAAAATACGTCACTTCAGATTACATTTTTTTATATATAACATTTAAATTCTTTTTCAATAAAGAAATATAAATAAACAGTTGCTCGAATCCTGTTGATGTCGACGCGCAAAAGAGCAAAATTATAACGATCCTGGTGTTACACTATATCACGAATAATACTCTTTCAACGTCCGCTTAACCATTCAGCCACGTGGAATAAATTTAATTGAAATCGCCATGCGAATATCGATCGCGATTCTCATTTTAATCCCTTTTATTATTATTATTATTATTTTTCGTTTCTGTTTGCATGAATAGAGTAGCATGCGATGCGCAGCACAGCGTACATTCGTTGTAACGCTTTTTCGAGAGTATTATCGTGGGATGCTGATATCTGTACATAAGCATTATATATTCTATTTGTCTACTATGTGTATGTGTATTTTTACACAGAAATTGCATATATATATTGTAACGGAATTGGTTAACTAAATGACTCGTTTATCGATCGGTTCGAGCACAAGGCAATGGAAATGGATCCACTCGCACCGATCTGACAATTGAACCTACGATACGAGACTTCGCGACGATCGTAGTTTGATTGACGGTTGAACGAAGACCTCGACCCGAACCGACGTACCGCGAGAACGTATTTGGCCATTAAAATACCGCCTTTGCTTCTTTTATAATTATTGGTGTTACATTTATTCGCTCGGGCGTAACAATATATATATATATATATATATATATATATATACATTGATCTATATGCGGAATTTTCGTTAGTGCGTTCGACAAGCACGAATGAATACGATACTACGTTGTGTAACATTTTCGTGGAATATCTGGTTGTAAAATAATGCACGGTTTTCGGGGAGGATCGGAGCGGTCAGGTCCGGCGGCGAGGGGGGAGGGGGCGCAACACACCGTCCATTAACTCCAATTTGCAGAAACTAAAATAACGAATCCGCTTTGTCGCGCGTAAAATACAATACCGCCGGTATGATGATACTCGGCCATTTCACCGAGTACGTCATTAACGAACATGTCGGGTATCTCTTTTCGTCTTTCCATTATTCACGAGATCCCGCGCACTGCCTGCCGAGCGTTGCAGTCTCCGGGGAAAACCCTCTCTCTATCTGTCTACGCGCGTTTCTATAATTTTTTCCCCCGATTAATCAATTCTCCGATTGTTATTTGATTCTGGCTCGTTATTCGATACGCAGACTTGTATGTGTTGTAAAAAGAAAAATTCAACAATCGCGATATAATATTTCTTCGGTTCGACGAATATTATTTATCCAAGTAAAATTGAATTTATCCGCTCGAGCGAAATACCTTTGATAAAAAAATGTTCGAGTTTATTTCACCAAAAATTGGAGTAAAAAATCAAATTCTATTGATATTTAGTAAATTCTGTTCCTCGGAATTGCCGTAAATTATTTTTTTCCTGACTTCGCCAAAATAACCACATTCCTTGCGTGCAATACGGGCGAAAAATAGGCTATTATTGACCGATGATAATTATTAACCTGTGCGCATGCGCGGTACAATTTCATTTCCCCCTAGGGAATAATCGAGCTCATTACTCCCTCTCCAAGCTCTATGGCTTCTGGGGGAGTAATGGTTATTGGAAAATATGACGATTTTTGCGACGCAAGAAATCTGTTTATTTTAACGAAGTCGGAAAAAAATATTGTATGGGACAAAGGAGGAAGTGCATTTTCACCTCGTGTGAATTTCTGCCCTCGCTTCGCGCGGGCATCAAATTTCGCACTCGTTGAAAGTACGCACTGTCCTCCCTTGTGGCATAATATACTATTTCATAGCTGTTTTAATTTTTTATATATTTTTTTCCGAACACAATTGCCGATCAATGTCTGTCGAGCGTTGCAGTCTCCGGGGAAACCCCACTTTCCCTCTATCCACAAGATATTTCTGAACAATCATGATTATCAATGCGCGAATCGATATTTAATACTGGTTCAATGGCCGATACGGAGGCTTATATTCGTTGTAAAAATATGTATATTTTTCAACAGTCGTCACATAATATTTCTTTGATACGAGGAATAGTACTTATCGAAGTAAAATCGAATTTATCGTTTCTCGAGTGAAATACATTTGATAACAAACAAAATGTTACAGCCTATTTCGCCAAAAGTTGAGGGGAAAAAATAAATCAATCGATTTTTAGTAATATCTTTTCCTCGAAGCTGCCGCAAATTATTTTCCAAACCTGTTTTAATTTTTTAAAATTTAAACACATTTTTTTCTGAACATAGTTTGCCGGTCAATGTTTGCCGTCGACGTGGGCGGTGGTTCGGGTTAAGCGTGGAGGTGGGAGATCCGTGCCCGATTCCGAATATATTAAACCAAATGTTTGCACCAAAATAATTAATTTCGCCGGTAAATTCAGACGAGGCTTTTGCCTCGCGCGCTGCACGCCCGCTCGATGAAAAGCTCCGCCGGCTGCCAGGCATTTCGGGACACGGGGGCGGGAGGCCGGTAACGGGAGGATTGACGCGCTCGCATTATCCGCGGACTCGTACATACGAGCGCAAAATCTGGTATGTACGGTAGAGCTCCCGCTCCACGGATATCAATCATCCCCTGGGTGCGATGGTTTTAAATATTTACCAGTTTATAATGAATAACGTCATAATTGCATTGACGATGGACGAGCGTGAAGCCGGCTGCTGGAGGGATTTTCCGTCGGGAGATCGGCGGGAGGAAGGGAGAGCGAGGCAGAGCTCGCTCCAAGCGTATATGTCGGTCGCAAAAGCTTTCGCCTGTCCATTTCACTCCGCTGTTTATTTGTACCCGAACGAACGAACGAGCGAGCCTCCGCCGCTCGGCATTGGGGAAAATTCATTGGCAGAGAAAAAAGAATTTAAAAAAATAAAAAATAAAAGTAAAAATACCCGTTTCTCTCGTTCATCTCGACGTGATCGATATCCGTTCATTTTATTCAGCGGCAAAGCGCGCGACGATTGCAAGGATATCCGATTTCTGCAGTAGAACTGGGGGTTTGGGGCGGGGGAAGGGGTGGAGGTGGTTTAACGCTGAAATAGAGGCGAGAGATATTTCGTGGCACTCTACGATTCTCGAAACGCTGACTGCTGTTATCGGCAAAGGTGCTGGACGCGCGTACATGGAACACATAGAGTTATCAGCCATGCCGCGAGTTCGACAAATGAGCGTCAAAGCTCCCCATGAAAATAACGGCAAGAGTGACAATGCGATAACATTGCGTCACGAATACCGTTGTGCTCGGTCGAGAGGTCTCCGGTGACCGGTGCACGCACCGAGAGGCGGTACGAACCTCCGAAACGGAACCGAATATGTGCAAAAAAATGTATGTTCGAAATATACGAATTTCGCCGGTTTTTACCATTGATTTATCGAGACACATAAATTCACATTTATGTCGCAAAAAAATATATATATTAAAAGTATATCCGCACTATAAACATTTTTAGCGATGATTTATATTTCATAAATCTCAGATATCGATATAAACTCAGAATCTATTCGTGAAATCTCTAAGATCGCGCAACCGATTTCCCATTATTTCACAACATTGCAAAGCGAAACGATCGATCTTGAAGAAAGTATGTCGGTGTGCTGCTGATGTCCTGCTATGTTACTATTATTATACATATGTATCTTATTTTCCCTCTCTTGAATCAACTATTTTTACCCGTTATCTGTGTCGATGGAGTTAAAATCAAACGCACACTGGAGTCTCTAAACGCGCGAGTTAAAACCTCGAGTAACTAAAGAAAAATAAAAAATTCGTACAGATTTAAGTGAAATTAACTTTTGCGATTTTGGACTCCTCTGTACGTTTGAGAACTTGCATGGCCGAGCGTTCATGCGCGTCTCGATGTATTGTTACCATGATGTCACGGTTATTTGTTACTGTCGCAGCTTATCCCGCCGTCTACAGCCATCAGTTTCCGCAGGCTATACCCCAGCCGATGACAGCAGTAGCCCCCACGCAGAGGGAAGGTAAGTCCAAGTCCGAGCTTAAAAGCCCGAGACCCCATTGTGTTTATTTTCACTGTGTGGATTGTGTTGAATATCTATCTATATATACATCTTATTAGTATACATATATATTTACAAATATATATATATATATCTCACGAAAGCTTGTCGTACATCACCCACCATATAAACGTACACCCAGTCCTCACTCAATAATCCAAGTGTTCTCCGCCAAAAAAAAAACTAAAACAAGATTTAAAAAAAAGAAGAAAAATTCCCTCGGTACGATTCGATACCACCGAGCCGAAGAAACTTTCGCGGGCGCGTTAATCGCGGCTGCCTCGAGGACTCGCGTGCCCTTCTCTCAATCTTCGTTATGATCCATCTCGCCGGAATTAAGCGGGCACGGTTATCCGATTTAGTTGCCGTTTTTAATTGACTTTCTGAATAATTCTTCCCAGAAGCGAAGTGTCTATCGGGGGGTTTTATCTTAGGCGGTGCGCGGCCCGGTGCTCCCAATCAATTTCCTCTCGTCAACCGGGATCGAGAGGCCGATAGTTTCCGTCTCACCCGCGCGCGCCCCGCAGACAAACGGACGGACGGAGGGAGAGTGACTGAGAAGCGTGCGCGCGGGCTATGTCAATCCGCGTAACCAATTAATTCGGACGCCTCGAGCACGCTAGACGTCCCGTAATTAAAACTGTCGGTCTTTGGCACTCGTAACCAGGAGGCGGAAACAGGACATTCTGGTTCAGATCGGAACTAGACGAGGGAAGAGGTGGGGGCGAAAGGGGAGGGGGTTGGTTGCGACGCAATGAGAACGAGAGGCTGCCCGATTTCCGGTGCACCAGGAGACTTTATACTCGTACGTGGGGGTGCTATGGACGGGGACTCGGGTAAAGTGTCAGGTTGACGGGAGAGCTGGATACTCTTTCCGCCCCCCCCCCCCCCTCCGCCCTCTCCTCCTGTCCACCGGATGTGGGGAGAGCGAGGAAGGCTGTGTGCCAAAACCCCCGGGTGAGCGCCTAATTGCAATTAACAACTCGCCATTATTACAATATATACGATGCCTTACAATGAGATAATGCAAACAAAACGAAAGTTTTAATTACTTTGCCGGTACGGGCCTGAGGCGACCGTTGTTACATCGCTGGATAATGGAAAGTTTACCGCGACAGCATTCACCCTCCTAGTCGCTCACCTCGGAAAACCTGGGGGAGAGTCTCTCTCGCGCCTCCTGTCCGACCGTTCTCCACCGTGAGACTGTATCTTCGTTCGTCCATCGAGTTTGGTTACTTCCGTTCGGTTTAAATATTACCCATCGAGCCGGAACAAACCCTTCTATCTCTCCGTTTCCTGCGCGGCCTCGCGAGGGAGGGAGCTTGGGGAGAAGCGCTTGTTGGGCCACTTCCGGTATGAACGGTGCAGCCGTGTTTCAAGTGTTTTCGCTATACGGGAAAAATTGCGATGCATTTTTGTTTTAGGAACGTTTTTTATTTCATTTTATTTTAATGTTTATTATTGTTGAAAAATGTACTTTTTGTTAATTGATTTTTTTATTTTTTAGTGGTATGAATACTGCACAAAGCTATTATTTCTTTTCCGTCTCGGAGCGAAGGGATTGATTTTTTTTTCGCGCTCTTCGGGCCGTTTCGTTCGATATTACACGGAGTCAAAAAGAAATCTGTGTCGTCGCGCTGTGGCGATTTTTTCAGCGCCGCGACAAACGTATTTTAACAACGCGGCATCATAAAATGCATGATGCTAAAATTAAGTAAACTCTGGCGATTGTGTTGACTGTTGCTACGAGATATAATGATGGTTCATTTGGTCGTGTGGTGTGTTTCGGGGCTGCTGCCATCGTCATTTCGCTGTTCAATGTTTTTTTTCAAACCATTCAATACAATAATAACATTTTTCATGCAATAATAATAATAAAAAAAAGTTGTAGTCGCGGAATAGACTACACGATATTTAGTGTCACGTTGCGAGAGTCCTATAACTGGCCGATTTCTCTGTGCAAACTCTGTGTCTGATATCGTGTAAATATTTGTCGTTTGTATTTTTTTAATGACTCTTTTTTAGCGTTCTATATTCGACGCTCGATCGGTGTTTTCGAAAACGTTGTGCTCGATGTTACTTGGATCATCAATGTCATTGTTTATTGCGTAACGTTTTTTTCTTATATTTTCTAAAAAAAAAATTCCGGTATTCTGAGTGTAACGCAAATCCGGCAACGTTTGCAACTCGTCACGAAGATTGCGAAGATTTATCGAGGAAACTATTAATTCCCAAACTGCTCGCGCGAAAATTTATTCCGGGACGGTAATAATCGCTGCTAATTGATGCTACGTTTCTCCGTTACAGTTAAGCGTAATTACATAGCGACGTGGATCTACCTTAATCGCGCGATTCAATCGTCCGCTGTACCCCGAAATCACGGACGTCCCCCTGAATAATTCATTCATCGTGAGACAAAAAGAGAACGATTGTGAGATCCAAAGAGCGAGGAAAATTTTCATTAGCAAGATAGAATTTCATTCGCAGAATGGGACGCGCACTCGTCCATTCGAAGAAGTTTCATTAACATAAATCCTATAGGTATGAGATAGTCTTCCACGCTGTGCTTCGTCATAAAAAGGGTCGTAAAAAAAGAATTATAAAAAAAAACCGTCACGTCACTGCATCTACATCATCGTCATCACATTACATCCCTCGTTAAAATTTCCCTCATCCTGTGTCAATTTACCCGTCTTTGTCTTGTGGATCCTCGTGTTGTGTGTCTGTACAATTGAAAGTATAAATACTCAACGTTACTCGACGGTTTAGAGTCACGGGTCAATATTGTCAATTCGGAGAATTACAATGAAAATATAAAGTAAAAAAAAACAATTAATATAACAAAGAAAACGAAAGCTCCGGCTGTACGAGAGTATACTGCCTTCAGTCACTTACTCATTGCCCGCCTTGCATTGTAATCGAACTCATTATCGAAATTCGATCGATCTCATTGCAGTAGCTTCATTATTCCATCGACGAGAAAATTGTGCTCGATCGCAATTTCATGTTTCTCTTTGTAAGCAAAAAAAAATCATGTCTTGACCGACGTCTCGCATTCTCATCAAGCATTAATCCACATGTGTCACTAGAAGTAAGCTCATCTACGGCGACACGTCACTTTCATTATCATTCTCATCAATCTCGATCAATAATGTTAAAAAAAATAATAATGTGGTCTTCATTCGATAATAAATGAAACTTAATTTAAAAAAAACACACAATTTAACGTAAAATGTTGTTAATGCGAGCGAGAACTTTGGAACTTTGGGCTCGGCGACTCGGTACAGCGGCACGAGAGCATTTTTTTGGGATTCATTGACTTTATCAAAATCACTCATTGGCATTGAAGCATTTTTTATTGAAAAAATAAATTAAATAAACGCAACAAAAAAATCGCAAAATAATCGATAAAAAAAATTGCAAGAGAGTCTCACCGAATGTGAAGGGAAGCTCATCCGGAAGAATCGACTAACACACTAACTTGAGTATTATACTTCAAGTTTGGACGTTTAGATGTGCTCTTTATTTATATGTTAGGATGCTCTATCTCAGGACCCGAGGGCTGCAACCTGTTCATCTACCACCTGCCACAGGAGTTTGGCGATACCGAACTCATGCAGATGTTCCTTCCCTTCGGTCCGGTCATTTCCTCCAAGGTCTTCATCGACCGAGCGACCAACCAGAGCAAATGCTTCGGTAAGTATCCGAACGGAAGGCTTCGAGAAGAATTACAAAAAAAAAAAAAAATCTATTAACGTGGGATGATTACGGAAAAAAAAATTAATCGAATTGCAGAAACCTCGTCTTCGAGACGTTGCGAACAACTCCCTCTCAGCATCTGAAAATCTTTTCCTGTCAGCAATAAATAAAGGAGGTTTTACCGGCAGCCCTGCGAGAGTGTGCGGGGCAAAACGGACTATTTTTATAATTTTTTTTCGAAGTACATAAAAAAACCACTGTCTTGTATGAAATACAGTAGACCCTTTTGCCCCGGGCCTACGTTTTGCCCCTCTCCCCCTGTAATATCGACGTTATAACGCCGCTTCCTCTTTCTACCTCATCATTACATTTTTACCCATCGAATCGCTTTCAAAGCATTTTCTCCAAGGTACAGGAAAAAAAAAATTCACGGGTCTTTATCCGATTATTTTTAACGAGGTGCCTTTGAGTAAATTTGCTCCTTTTTTTCAATTAATGCTCATGTACCAAATCCTTGCCAATTTAAAACTCAATGCTTCTCGAGTAACATAACGAATAATTTCTACCAAAAAAAAATAGTAATATAGCGGCTAATAAAAGAGGCTCTCGGAATGGCCGAGTGCACGCTGTGTCACGGGACGGGCTAATCGAAAGGGGTGAAGAAGGCCTATTCGCGATTGAAGCCAAATTCTCTTCTCACGGTAACACATCGATCGGTCTCCAGTTCATTGAAAGGGGTCGGGACCCTTTACGCCCTCACGGGGGTCCACTGTACGATGGATTTTATCTCTCGATGCTGTAGCATCGGGCTTGCTATCTACGGTCGTTCCGAACCGTCGAATATATGTACATACATATATACATATATATATATATCGGTATACCTCGGGGCTATGCTCGGTTCCCAGGGACCGGGCGTAAGCTCGATGTAGCGGAGAGATGCCGAAAGAAAAATAGACGCTGGAGACCAAGTAGAGAGGATCCGAGGGAAAAGGGTAGAGCTAAGCGTGGGCAACCTCCGCCTCGGGGCCAAGATCGTGGACGTCGTTTTCACGAACTACACCCTACCCCGGAGCGGCAGAAGCGGCAGCGGCAACGATTTCCCTTTTATATATATAAACGCGAAACGTGCCAGGGATCACGGCCGACCAGGATACACGCGCGCGAAATGCCTATCGGCTGAGATGCTATCCCTCGTGCCTCCGAGGAGGCCGACCGGCAAACTCGGCTTTCGATACGGGTGGCTTTATACGCGACTCGGGGGTTATATCGCCTCAGGGGCCACTGCGATCTTTCGAGGATCGATTACGTTATCTCGATGCCTCGCTCCAGACTCCGGGTGTGATCCTCGACGTGGTGGTCACTGGTCGGGAAAGACATGAAGATGTTGGAAAATTTAATTAAAAAATTATCAAGGAAAGGTCAGGCAATTTTGTGAAAATTAAAATTTTTATCGAAGAATAATGATAATTTTGTTGGGAAAGAGTCAGGATTTTTTTTTCTATGGTTTTTATTTCCGACTGCGGCCAAAGGGTTGTGTCCGATGGTCGAGATTCGCTGGTATCGCGAAGCCTCGCTCTGGACTACGGTTATGATCCTCGACGTGGTGGTCACCGGTCAGGAAAGATATGGAGATGTTGGAATATTTTTTAAAAATTATCAAGAGAAGGTCGGGCAATTTTTTGAAAATTAAAATTTTTATCGACAAAAATGATAATTTTGTCGGGGAAGCGTTAGGATTTTTTTTGCACGGTCTTCATTTCCGACTGCCGCCAAAGGGTTGTGTCCGCAGGACGAGATTCGCTGGTATTGTTAATCCTCGCTCTAGACTCCGGGTATGATCCTCGGCGTCGTGATCACCGGTCAGAGTAGACATGGAGATGTTGGACAATTAAAATATATAAATTATCAGGGAAAGGTCCGGACTTTTTTTTAGATAAACTATTTTATCGAAGAAAAATTGAAATTTTTATCGAAGAAAAATTGAAATTTTTATTGAAGAAAAATTAAACCTTTCATTGACGAAAAAATTCTAATTTTATCGAGGAAGGGTCAGGAACGTTTTCTTCCCCCTGTTTTTATTAGTCACCATGTACGACCTTGCTCGAGCGGTATCTCGGTGGCCTCTTGCGGAATTAATTTCCCAGTCGATGAGCGTCACCGGAAAATCCGAGCGCGGCGGGAGGAAGTAGAAGCCACCGAAGGGTTGTGTCTGAAGGTCGAGATTCGCTGTGTTAAAGCCATCCTGCTTGCGGGAACTGGATAACGGGCTCGTAAATCAATTATGAAATTTTATACTCCCCGAGAGTTTACCGGGGTTCGGAAGGGGGAGGGGGGTTGTAGCATAGAGGCTCTTGAGTTTGTCGGCCACTCTTGGCCTGAGGGGATAGACTGGAGGGCGTTGGCCGAGGGTTAAGAGCCGAATCGCGTCCTCCGAGAATTTTAACGCTGTGGCGCCAGAAACTAAAACAGGATCCGCGGCTGGACTAACGGGCCTAAATTGGCTTCGACGAGGAAGAAAGAATGAGCACAGTCAGTCTCTATCCGGACAAAAAGTACCTTCGTTATCGTCATTCTATCCAGAGTCCTCCTCATGCTGCTGCTGCTACTGCTGCTAAACTCGGATAACGTCGTTCGTTAAAAGTTCGCCTCACGGACTTTTTTCTTTTTTTTTATCCTACCACCCCTCGTATCCCCTCGACATCCGCGCGACAGAATCCGTTTCGGTTCGAGGAGGTTTTCTTTGGGGGGGGGGGGGGGGGGGGGGTTGTGTGATAGAAATAGGCTGCCGAGCTTAAAAGACGATCCTCTTGCTCACCGTGAATCTTCTTCCATCTTCTTTTGACCAGGTTTCGTGTCCTTTGACAACACGACGAGCGCGCAGACAGCTATCCAGTCGATGAACGGCTTCCAGATAGGGATGAAGCGGTTAAAGGTCCAATTGAAGAGGCCCAAGGAGAGCAGTAAGCCGTATTAACCCACGTCCTAGCCAAGACAAACTGGCCGGGTCGCGCCCTACGTCATAACTTATAGAGTGAGTATCATTTTTTTTTCCTCTGAATCCCACTTTTTTAGTCTTGTTCGCTAATCCACGTCGTTCCAAGTGACCGAGAGAAAAAAAGAACGCAGCGAGGCCGACTGTGTGCACTCGGTAAAATTTTATGTGAAAACATCTTCTTTAGAGTCGAGTGAATTGTTTCTTTTTGTATTGCAATTTGGAATTTCTATAATCAATTTTTTGTATTGGCTTTTATTAAAATTCAGAGAGACATGTAAAAATGGTTTTCAAGGACGCACTCCCAGGTTCTAATTACTCTAATCTCGCTGGATGGAAATTGGGGAGAATATCTTCCCAAATATCTTGCGAGATATTTTGCCCCCGAGGACGCTTTTCATTCAGAAGTCTCGCTAAAAAAGTTTTCGCAAAAAAAAAAATAATGATGATGTCGCAATTGAGCTGATACTAAAACGGAACCCAATTATTCTGTCCTCAGACGATGTCGTACGACAACGCGAGCCCCTTGGACGCTCGACGATCAGGAGTTACGAGCTCGAATCACCGCTACAACGCTCTCCACCGTAACAACCTAGTATACTAGTTAGTTAATTCTTTAGAGCTTAATTAGAGTGTCAGTTGGAGTGGGAAGGGAGAGAGAAGATATTACGGAAGCTTCGTCGTTGGCAGAAATGAGAGGAGGAAGAAATGAAAAATCAACAAACTGTCGTCAAGTTCCGTTTCGACGCTTCGCCCAATGACATTGGGTATCCGCATGAAAAAAAAAAAAAAAAAAAAAAAAAAGAATGAAAAATAATCAGCTGTACCGATGAGGACAACGGCGAAGGGGACTGGATTCGCAAACGATCCTGAATGTGAATCTATATCGAGGTAGTAGGTTTTGTATACCGCCGATAGAGGAAGAGAAAAATATTCGCAATTTGTAGCCACGGCGTTGCGTCCTTCGGTTCGTTCGCTCTCTCCCATGGAAATGAGACGAAAAGTGGAAGCAAAAAAAAGCTAGAAACAAGGTTGAAGGCATAAAAAAATCCCGAGATCCGAGTTCGTTGAGCTTTTCCGGGGATTGAAACAAAACAAGATCAAAGACTCTTCTCGTCGTTTCTCTGATCGCTTTACGACGACGGCGCTGTTAATTAATTTTTTTTTGTCCCGGCATCGCTCGAAACGAATCGCGTGACTCTTGGGATTATATCTAGTCACCGAGATGCTATGGTACTGCGAGAGAAAGAGAGAAGGCAGGGACACGCGAAACTTATAGTCCCACAAACGCATTGACACTCGTGAGAAACTGGTCCAGGATAACGAGTGTTTTTTAAAACAAAAGTGGAAAGAGCGAAAATCCAGTGGAAAGAGCGAAGAGAGAAGTCCTATGGAGTTGCGAGAGCTTCGGTTGATGCGACTGCGCCGCAGCATCCCCCCGAGAAATGCCAACTAGGCTGTGAATGTAAAGAAAAAAAATCCCAGAGATACAAAAAAAGCAGACAGTACAGAGAGAACAAATGACTTCTCGAACGTGTTGACTCGAGCGCAGCAGTTTCTCAATTTCGCTCTCTCCCCTTGTGCAACAACACTCGTGTCCTTCGCGCGGGAAAACAAATACATACAGTAGATAATCTCGAGACACAAGGATCATCTCTGTTTTTACGTTTTTTTTCTCAATTGTCCGAGTTTTTGGTCTACAGTCTCGGCTAAATTTCTCAACGATAATCACGATCCAACCGATCCTCGTACAACCGAAGTTCTCGCGACGGTGTAAAGGAGACAGTCCCGAGCCAGATTATCTTCTCTATTGTCAAAATAATTTGAATGCGGTTATTGAAGGATAAAAAAAAACAAAAAAACATGTGAGATAAAGTGATGTAAGCGTTAAGGCTGCGACACGACAAATATATTATTAAAAACTACGGTAGCGAGCGAAGCGAACGGAGAAGTGAAGCTCTGAGATTTAGCGGAATAATCAACCAAAGTACCAACTACTAATATTATTATTGAAAAAAAAACAAACAAAGCATATATATAAATATAAAGTAATATATTGATTGAAGGCAACTAGCGGCTTAGTGGATTATTATTATTATACTTTTACCGGATTTAACGTAGATAATTTATTATTATTATTATTATTATTATTAATATTATTATTATTATTATTCATTATTATCGGGTTAAACGGGGAGGAAGGGTAAAGCGGAGGGGGGAATTATGATGAAATTGTGCGAGAAGGTGAAATAACGCTAGTCGCGGTCCCGTTGTTGAGCGACTATACGATGACAAACGTATATATATATATATAATATATATATATATATATATATATATACAAATAAAACGCATTAATTAGATTGACACGGAGATATGCGCATGAATTTGTGCGTGAGTTCGAAATGCGATCGCGAATCGTTTTACCGTATACTATTAAAGTGAACATAAGAAAAAAAGAAGACAAAAAATGAAAAAAAAGAAAACATACAAAAAACAAAAAAGAAAACACACACAAACACCGATAAACCAACGTTTCGGGCGGGCAAAACTTCTCGCTAAAAGGTCCGTCGTTACCGAGGCTGTATGACGTTTGTTGCCGCGGTTCGCGCGCCCGCTTGAACGTGACGCAATTAAGGAGGAAGGAGAAAAAAAAATAATTAAAATGAAACAAAAAAAAAGAAGAAATAACATAAAATACGAATTGACAGAGGAGAGGCACTCACGAGTTCTACATTTAATGAACGATAGGAGTTTAAATACTACTATTTAAGAGTTAACGATAAATTAATTGATAAATAAATGCTAAATACCGGTAACGAATAACGGTTATAGATAACGATTTAATACGTATGTATGCATAAATCATACAGGCGGGGACACACAGCAGCAACATATTTAAACACTGAAACACAAATACACACATTCACGATATACACAGATTAAATAATAAAGAGAAACTAATGAGGATCGCGTAAGACGGCATTGGGTCGCGGTGTGAGTGTCAAACGAGAGCTTGACCGACCGAAGAAGCGAAATGAAAATGCGGCGATGTTATTATTCGCTAGAATTTTCATCGTAAATGGCTTAGCAAACATTATTAAGCTACGGAGAGCGATACGAAGAGGGAAAAGCGCGCAGGCAAACACAGGAAATGAATACAACACATAACACACAGGTTAAAAAAAAGCTTCAACGCAAGCACCGATCGATAATATCACTACGATATAAGCTTTTTAAAGTACGTACGGTTAAAACGATAATGATAATACTAACGGTAAACGCGTATAAAGAGTAAAATGAATAATGAAAAGAAAAAAAAAAGAAAACATAGCTGATAAATAAACCAAACACAACCTATACTAATATACATAATGAATGCAGATTAATTGACGATATGACAGGGGGAAGAAAAAAAATAAAACTATTTTATCCAACAAGTTTTTGCTACAACCGAGTAGTGTGCATCTTGCTAATGAAGTAATCAATTTTAAGGAAAAATAAATAAATAAAAATTAAACAAAAAAAGAAAACACAAAAAAATATAAAATATTCTTAGATCTTAAGTCGAGAAAAAAATGAATAATAGTGATCGATGAGAATCAGCTTTGAATTTATTTTTACATGACATTGATGATGATTATAATGACGATGCATTTGCTGTTCGTAATTAGTGTTCTGGGATAATGATTGTGCGATCGCGGCTTTTTGAAATCGAAATAATTGTCTTCGCGTTACGCGGAAATTCGCGATTGCCAAATTAAATGAGACCGTCGAGAGAGAGAGCGAGAGAGAGCACGAGAGAGAGAGAAAGAGGGAGAGGAAGAGAGTAAATGAAACAGCGAATTTTATCGTTTGGCGAGGACGCGCGATCGACAGGTAAAACAGCAATCAATATCGATCCAGGCACCACTACAGTTACACGGCGTGAGCGTAAACAAGAGAAAGAGATAGAGTTCGAATAAACAAAAAAAAAGTTAATCCAGGTAAAATAACGAAAATGCGATAAGCGAGACAGCCACGAGTTAACGAGATGGAGAGAGAGAAAATGAAAATAAAAAATTTAAAAAAACTTGAAAACCTTTCCGCACTGCACCGCGTTACGAGCCCATTCGAGATCGATAGAAGATAATGAAATGGCGAAACAAACAAACAAAAAATAACTTAAAAAACAAAAAAAATACAAAAAAAAAATCGGTATCAAGTCACACCGACGCGACCGACGTGTCGAGGGTCGTCGGTGATTCTAGGAAACAGGGTATGTTTTTGCAATTATTTGCGTATAAACTTGTAAAGAATAATGAATGAATTCTTCTTACTAAGGCCCCCAAGCCCCCCAGCCCCCCTAAACTGTACTATCTCATGACTATACATACTTACACAAAATAATAGAATAAACAAATAAAATTAAAAAATAAACAAAAACAACAAAACAAAAAGGAAACGTTGCGGAAGTGAGAAACACACGTGCGACGGTACTAAACAGTCATATTCAAATCGTATGCTACTTCACATCGAGTCATACCGCGGACCCCCCCAAAAGTGGGATCGCAAATCTCGCTTATTAAGGGAACCTACGAAAGTCCTGTTCCATCGACTTTTTTTCGGCGATCCAAGCAAACGTCCAAGTTTGTGGATCAGGATTAAGGGGGAGAGGGACTTTCGTATCTCCTTAACCAGCGGTTCTTAACCTGGGGTCTATGAACCCCCAAAATACACGACGGGACCCCCTGTGGACCCCCAAGGTTAAGAACCACTTACATAAACGATCGATCGGTTCTTCCGTCCCCCTCGAACTCCAACTTCTATCATCACACCCAAAAAAAAAAAATTATTTGACGGCCACCGTTTATGTGGTTTAAGTAAAATACTTATTTGATTTAAATAAATATTTATTTAAATAAAATAAATATTTATTTAAATAAAATAAATATTTATTTAAATAAAATAAATATTTTACTTAAACCAAATAAACGGTGGCTGTCAAATAAAATTTTTTTTTTGGGTGCAATAGCAGTCCCCAATCGATACCTTCATGCGTATTTCATAAATCGTCGCTGCTCTTAGTTGCCCCGCAGTCCTGGAAAAAAAATGTAACCCACTTTCGGCACAAACCTACTATTTCATCTCTATCGTCATTGCACGTTTTCCTAAAACGAACATCCCCCCCCTCATACCCTACACTCACGCGCATCCTTACACGAATTTACACGCGTCGAACAAAGCAGTGTCGAGTCTCGTTTTTTCTAAAGTAAAAAAAAACCAAACAAAACTACAAAAATTATATTAAACTCAACTCGATGATAAAGAGAAGCGATGATGAAGAAATTAAAAAAAAATGCGAAACGATGTAAATAGGCATTCGTGAGGTCCACTATCGATAACAATAATAGTCGCGCTCGTGCTATAGTATACCGATTTTAGGCCGATATTTAGTGAAGAAACTGCTTATCGGTCCGTCAACCCTCTACGCCGTGCCGAGTCATTTTCCTTGCAGACCGCGTCTCGCATAGTCATCACTAGAGTGGCCGTCTATCGTGTCGATCGTGTGTGTGTTATAAAAAAATCGAGGTCTGCGTACTCGCTCTGGAGTGTAGATCGTGAAATAAGAAAAAAGAAGAGAAAAATCGTCAACGTTCATGAACCTGCCGATCTTCTCCTCATCAGTTACCTGACGCGTGGGTAAATCGATAGATTACTTCGATCGTTTTCCCCGACAAAAAATATCCCGAATTAGAGGAAGGTGTTTAACGAGAAAGAGTCGCAAATTAAGCACTTGACCCTCGCCGTATAAGCGACTCTGCCATTCTTCGATCAATTCCGGGACCAATCATTAAAAAAAAAGAAACCTCTCGCCAAGTAGCTTTATCAGCACCATAAAAAAAACTTTCCATAAGTGCGTACCAAAGCGCCGTTCATTGAAAAATCCTGATATTATTATTATCTACGTGGGCGAGAGATAGAGATCCTCGTAGATCCTTCGTATAAGCTCGTAGACGGAGACTTTCGATTGGATTCTTGGATCAAACACGCCGAGTCACACGAGAGTTTGGATATAAAAAAAACAGTGCAAAAAATGATATCCAAGATAACGATACGATCGCGACACGATTATAGAATCCCACGCGTATAGCATCGACGGGCGTATAGTAAGTGACGCGATAATAAATTATGTAAAATATTATGCTATGTCTGTTCGGACGGGGTTAGCACCGAATTATGAAAAAAGGAAAATGATGACCATTTCTTCAGAGCGAGATATACTCCTGGAGCGTCCGCACGCCGCGCTTACTCGACCGTAGGACAAGTGGGTTTCGGCGGTAGAGGGGTAGATAGAATTAAAGAGATTAACAAACAAACAAACAAATAATGAAAATGAAGAAAACAAGCGTAAAAGTGGAGATAATTCTTATCGGGCGTTATAGAGACAAATTGCATAGCATAGTTTTATATAGCAAGCCATCTAAGCATATAAAAAAATGATATATAACAATTATTACGATTATTACTATCGTTTAAGATAAACAGATATACTTACCTACATGGATAATATTAACGAGGAATGATACAAGAAAAAAAAGTGAATCATGCATATACCTTATAAATGATAATATTGGGTAGGCAAGTAGCTGGACGAGGAAGAAAAAATAAGAATAACAAAAAATTACAAACAAAACATATTTTAAATAATTAATCGCCAAAGAAGTTTTTAAATTAATTAAATAGCTATTTAAGGAACGATAATTCACACATAATGATTGAAAGTGGAATCTAAAATTAAATGTAAATCGAAGGGGTTACTTGTAATGGGAGTATAGGCTTTGACCGGCACACACATATACACACACCCACACATACACACATTCGAGTTACGATAATATATTGATTCCGGCGTGATTTGCCGAATGGTATGCTGTTCCGAAGGAGAGATGAGGAAAGATAAAAAAAGAGGGATGAAGAGGGAGCGCGAAAAAAGCGAAGAGGTGGGGGACGAAGATGAATGACATATAGATAAAAATGGACGATGAAGAAGCGAATGGTGAACGAGTGAGAAATATTAAATTTCCATCTCTGATCATCCTTCCTCCTACAAGATAGCGGGATAAAATAGTTGATATCTCAATGCCGCGTTTGGTTTTTTTTTCTCTCTTCTCTTAATTTCAAATAGTTCAATGGTATATACGAATATATACGTACATATATATATATATAAATATATATACGCAGTTTTGTAGTTCAAGAAATCTGCAGCGTGATTCGGGTTGAATTTGAAAAAAAAAAAAAATCAAACGCGTAGTGTGACGTCACCGCTGATGTCAAATAATTCGAATGATAATGAAAATGCGAATGGGTTGAGAGGGAGAGTGAGAGAGTTGAGAGTGCGGTCGAGCTGGAAAAAAGTGTCTTTCTGTGCGCGAGCCTTCGCCCACGTGTAAATTCCCTCTCCGACTAATAAGTTCCCACACGCGATCTGTACATAAAATTTATCAACGACACGAGCCACCGAGCGTGATCGGCAGAGGGGTGTAATTGACGCGGTCATGCGCCTGCGCAGCGATCCAAGCGATTCTCGTTAGGCAATTGTTTAAATTCGAGAAAATTCAATCCGGAGGAATGGAAAAAAAACTTTGACTCTGGAGTCGCGAAGTTAAGGAATGTTTGAGAAACGGGACCCCAGAGCGGTTGGAGAACACAGGGCTCGCGGTATAAATTATAACGGGAGTTTCTATTACACACTCTCTCTCTCTCTCTCTCTCTCTCTCTCTCTCTCTCTCTCTCTCTCTCTCTCTCTCTCTCTCTCTCTCTCTCTCTCTCTGTCTCGCTGTCTCTCACAGTCTGTCCTTCGTATCACGGACTGCGCGAAGTGCAACAGTTGGCTAACAAGTGGCTCTTTCCCGGCAAACGTTTACGGATTATATTCGATTCACGGCTCGCGTGCGATATATCCTCCCCCCTCCCCCGTCCATGAGCTTGTTTAACGAGGCAAAAGCAATCGAGCTGTCGAGAAAATTTTTCCGCTGCGTTGCGTTTATACACATATAAACATAAAAATACAAAAGAGAGTCAGTAAAAAAAAAACCTAGTCAATCGTATTATTATTTTTCGCCCCGGCGCAAAGCTGTGATTTTAAAAACGCCGTTATTACCGATTAATCCTCTTCCCCGTTCATTCGCGAAAGCTATAGTGTGAGAAGCAAAAAAAAAGGGGATAAATACGTTCTCTACAAGTCAATGATCGACGATAGCTAGTCATGAAAGGAAATGTCGTTTTTTTATTAGTATGTATTTGTATTTATTTCTCTAGTCCGCGCATATATATATATATATATATATATATATCGATTAGCCGTACTATATTTATATCTTGTAGACAAATTTCGCCCACTCCCCTTCCTCCGCCTTCAGAAAGACGCTTCTCGATCCGCATGTACATTAGCCCTTATTTTTCTCATTCCGTGTGCAATCCTAAAAACTACAAGTCTCACACATACACAGTTTCACTACAATTGTACCGCGCTGAACCGAATGCGAGATAGGCGAATATAGTTTGTTTTTTTTTTACATATTTACGACTATAAACTTAACCCGTATATTTTTTACATAATATTATATAGGAAGAAAATTGAGAATTGCAAGAGAGAACGAGAGAATTCGAGAGAAGGAGAGAAAGAGTTGGAGTTGGCAATGCGAACGAGCGTGAAGGTAATAAAGAAAAAGGGGGAAGAAATGAAAAAGATATCGCAGTGTAGGGATTATCCTCGAGCCTTGCAGGATGGATTGAGGGAGAGAGAGAGAGAGAGAGAGAGAGAGAGAGAGAGAGAGAGAGAGAGAGAGAGAGAGAGAGAGAGAGAGGTATAAATCATTGAGTGAAATCATTTTTATTGTTGATTTCGGGCGTGGCATACAATAAATTTTGTAACCAACGGCCGCGGGCGTTTTTTGCGTCCGGGGCCCAAAATGTTGCGTAGTATAATCAAACGCTGATTCGAAGCAAGTCTTTTTTATCGACTTCCGGCCTCGGGGTGTATCCGTGCGATCGTCAAGCCCCGACTCGTGTCGTGCGCACTGCAATTTAGAGCGATTAAAAAAAAAATCAGAATAATGAGCGAAGGAACAGTCGCTGTCGATTCGAGCGGGGAATGACGTGAAAAATAGTGAACCCCATCCGGAAGTCAGACGAATCTGTATATATAAACTGCAACGCGGCACAGGGTTCGTACGCCAGTGCACAAGTAAAATGTCCTACCTAGAAAAAATTACTACTATATTATTAAACGCATGAGAGAAACAAAAAAAATAATAATTAAAAAAACGTAAATGATGAAAAAAAGTGGAGAATGAAATATTAAACTCCGCGGGTCGCTGCGAGAAGGTTGCTTACCCTCGTCGACGGTCGTTCAACTTACGGGCCTTTTTTCTTTCTTTTTGCATCTCACTCGAGCGTAACGATAATGAGGAGCTAATTTCACTAGAAAAAAATAAAAATAAAATGAAGCTATAATCGACAAGACAATTGTCGAAAGGACTGAAACGCGGGGAAGTTGCAATCCTCTCGCTTGGCCTCACGCTCGTGATTTTAGTTTGAACATAACCGGCGGGCGCACTATCGACGAGAGGAGGAAGGGTTTTTGTACGCCAGAATCTGAAGCGTGGGCGCTGTGGAAAGCATTGTAAATTTGAAAATGCATATATATAAATAAATGAATAAACAAATACGTTTGTACAGACGTACACGTATTGCGTGTCTTTAATTCGTACAATCAATACATGTGCGTTTGTATATACCTATATATCTAGGGGATAAGGGAGGCAAACTAAGAGAAAACGGTGGAAGCAAGCGGGCGACGCAGGGAAGTAATAGAGATGAAAAAAAAAGAGTTCGAAGCGACCCAAGTGCGTCGTGAGTGTATTACTGCATTGACAAAAAAAAAATTATGGTATACCTATTTATTATAAATACAACAGTATTAATCCTTAGAAACGATAATACGGTGCGAGGTACGAGAGAAATTGATTGATTGATTAATTGATTATTATTAATTATCTATAAAGTAAACTATTATAAACGGTGAAACAAAAGAACAAAAAAAGGATTGAAAATAAATAAAAACGCAAAGAACACGGTGAAAGCGATGAAAGGAGATAAGACTCGTGAGAGATGAGATTTTTAAAATGAGCGAAAAAAAAAGAAAAACGGAAAAAAGAACCGAGAGCTAAACGTGAACCGAAAATAATCTGACGATAGATTGCGGATAAGTGAGAGAAAGATAAAGAGGTCTTAGCATATCAGTGTGTTGAGCTTAGGGAGGCACACACGGAATGATATAAATATGAAAATAATATTATTCATTAAAGAGAAAAAAAAACTAATGCCAGTACGCCGATCGTAACGTCCGCGTGTATATGAGATATGAGAGCAGCAAAAAGAAATTTTTTAAAAATTAAAAAAAGATAATGTCCTCGGTTATACTGATTTTTCTCTATTTGGCTATATTTGAAATACAAATAAATTTTTAACGCGTTAACCTATTTAGAGTGGAGATTTTAACGAATGCCGATCGTGTGCAGCGGCCGATCTGTCTTAGAGCAAACGTTCGAATTTCCTAGTGTCGACGAGAAACCGAGATAATGAAAAAAGGGAGAGCGCCGGAGAAATTATAACTCGCGAAATCGATTTAGCAGACTCGAGCGAATGCGTTGCCGATTGAGAGTATATACAGATAAACGAAATAAAAATACATGATTGGCGCTAGGCATTGACGCCCAGACCGCTGAATCGATTATCGCTTCGTAACGCTTTTTTATGATATCATAAATTCCCACACGAAATTTTTTTCTTTCACCATCGTGTGTATCGCGAGAGTGGACAGCGCATACTTGAGTAACTGAAACATATGAATGCGCGATCCAGAGTACGATGAATGCTGGCGAACGAACGTGAGACGTGCAATTTTGAAGAAAAAAAAATGAAAAAATAAATAAAAAAAACACGGTTCGGGAAATATCGCCCTCGAAATATAATTATTATATTGATAAAAAAAGGTTGAAAGCGTTTTAGCAACAATACCATGTTACCACGATTCTGATTATTAAGGTTGTCATTTATTATTATTATTATTATTATTATTATTATTATTATTATTATTATTATTATTACTATTATTATTATTATTGCTATGATTAATTATTGAATATGATTCACATCAAGGGGAAGCACACACTAATACATTATACAAAATAATAATAATTACACTTAACACTTACGTTAGCAGGCTAGATAACATACTTAAAATTATACAAAAGGCAGCGAGAGAAAGCGAGAATCGAAATAATGATGAAAAAAAAATTAAGTGAGATATAGCGGTGAGAGTCTGGATGATGCATAGTATGTAAATGAGACAAAAAAAACGGAAAATAATATTCAGAAAACGTCGTATGGGAACGATGACGCGGTGACGTGTACGATCGGAATTAAAAAAAGAGAATAAATAAAAGTAGTTGCGTTTACCTTTTTCCGAGGAAAGTCCTTTAATTGCGGATCGATAGCGCGGCTGGGGCTCTCCTCTGAAATTTGCGACCGTTTACCAAAAAAAGAAAAAAAAAAGTAAAAAAAAATAACGGGGGGGTTTGCTGCCGCGGCGGCAGCGCGAAACTCGAACGAGCAGAGTTTCTCGTTACGAACGTCAAACATTGAAAGTAAATCGTTAAAAGGGAGAACGTACGGGCGGAGCGCATACACGAGCTATATACGCGACGAAGAGCCGTCGTCGCGAAATGCTTTTCTATCAGGTTTCGTTGATGCGTGTAGTTAAATATCTCTGGTTGAAAGGCGTCGACTTTTTTTCCAGCAAATAGTAGAACAAAAAAACAAGAGAAAATAAATCCAAGCGAACGGACAAACTACACAAATACAGTACCAGCGAACAAATACACCATGCGACGAGAAGATAAAATTTAAAATAATTTAAAACAAACAAAAAAAGAAAACAAGAAAAAAATAAAGAGGCTGCGATGTTCGTACGTTCGTTCAACGCAAATGCTCCCGATTTCGGCAAGCTTTTTCGTGAACGCTGAGACGATAAGTTCTCTGTACGACGTACCTTATCCCATTTGGAACTCGCATACAGACTACATAACTAGCTAATACGAACATGGCCACTAGGAGCGAATGTACCATTCGGATAGTTTATCATTAAAGAAACGGTAATCATTATAGGTATATTAACGACATTATTTCTATTTATTAAACATATTATATAAAAATAACGATAACGGGATACTAACCCTAGGGTCAAGTATTGTAGGGAAAAATTGTGAAGGCTGGGTGTTAAAGGCCCGTGGCTAGATTGAAAGATGCAGGGCCAGACGAAAAAGAGAGAACGAGAGAGAAAGCGCGTTAGAGAATCGCCGCATTCATTGACGAGTATAAATGCGTATCGCTAAAAGGATATAAAGTAACAGAAAAGAAAAAACTAAAAAGTAACAGATCACGAGCGGGAAGGAGGAAAAGAATTGAAGGAGGAGGAGAGAGGTGATGATGAAAAAAAAGAGAAAAAAAACCGCCAATTACTTTAACTTCGACAGTACTATTATTTGTATGCCGAACGATTCTGCCGTTTTCAGCGCGACATATTTTGGCGATTCTTTGGTGGTCAGATCACGGTGATCGCGTTCAAAGAAAAAATAAATACATTAAAAAAACCAGAAGTTTCTATACTTTTTACGGAGATTGTTATAGTCTAAGCGCACACTGATCAAGGCATTCGTCGCTCGGCAAAGCATAATATAATTATTAATATAAAATTTATAACAGAAATAAAATAAATGAAGTTAATAAATATGTACACTGTATAATAAACATTATTTCCTATTAATAATTCAAAGGGCCTCGTTATTTACCCGATCATTCGATAATCCTTCCCCAAAAGAATTTTTCAACCGAACGTAACGTCATACGGAAAAACGTCCCATCCGGTTCAGAAAAATGATATTTTTATCAAATTTGAGTGTATTCTTAATAGAGATAGATTTATGATTGTTCGATTCTCTGCAGGTGGTAAAGACGATAGCAGTGTAAAGTCTGGCTCTGGTATTATGGTACACTGCCCGTCATTGATGCCTGTACCAGTGTCGAGTGTCCAAGGTTACCCATAGCTGACCAAAAGGTCGATTGTTCGGTGCCACATAGATGGCGTCCTTGCCTTCGACCGCGCGGTAGGTGTGCGGCTTCGTTGGTCCACGTAGTCAAGCTGAATCGTTCGCGGTCGGTACTTGGATGGGTGATTGCCCAGCTGTGCTCTGGCTGACCCACCAGGCTGTCGAGGTCGAATTAAGAAAATTGGTGTTCATACTCGAAATATAAACATCAAAGTTTAATGGGAATGGTCGGGGGCATCACCGCGGGTTTTCCAGATTCGTGCAAATGCGCAATTGTAGAAGCTTTACAATCGATAGTTTGAGTCGGCAGCATTAAAACGTAACTGTAAACGTAAACGTAAGGACTGAGGCCTTAGCCCGCGTGGCTCGCTTTTAACACACACA
This sequence comes from Stenichneumon culpator, assembly GCA_964017025.1. Taxonomy (NCBI): domain Eukaryota; kingdom Metazoa; phylum Arthropoda; class Insecta; order Hymenoptera; family Ichneumonidae; genus Stenichneumon; species Stenichneumon culpator. The sequence continues at coordinate 16,181,931 of OZ024769.1, forward strand.
AATCTCGTACGGAATACCTACGAAAATCTTGATAAACCTAATTAACATGCTCGAGGAAGTACACTGAAAAAAAATATCAATCGCTCAGGAAAAATTCACTTGCAGGCTGCCAAAGAAACATTTTTGAATTTCAATACTATATACTTTCAATTCTTACAATATCATACGGGATTAAAACGATAACATGTCTCCTTGACAGTCTTGTCGTCGTTGTTTCAATATCATATGGTATTGTAAGAATTAAACGTAGAATTGAAATTTAAAAAATGTTTCCTTGGCAGCCCGAAAGCAATTTTTTTTTCAGTGTACCAATCCCTCGTTGCCGAGGATGGGCGTTCGTCCGATCAACGGAAATTCGTACATCGATACTCAACGATAGTTCGGGGCACGGCGCGCGGAGATCGATAATATTGCCGAGGGAATGTTCGATGATGAAAAAAGAAAAGATGGTCGAGGCGAGCCAATCGATACAAAAAAAAAAAATCACGCTGAGACCCGGAGAGAAGAAGGCGAATGACAACTGTGCTAAACGTGTGCGTTACCCTTGACGTGTAAACAAACAGGTTTTGCAATAGACAATGGATTCGATCCAACGAGAGAACGAAAAAGAGAACTGAAACACTAAGCGTGAGATTGTGACCAAGAAAAACTTTTCTGCAGTTTATTGATCGATCGGCCCGCCCACCGGTCTATCAGCTGAGACAAAGGCGCATCTTCGTACGTGTAAACATCAAACGTGTTATCGAAACAAACCGGCACGAAATTCCACAATAAAGATCTTTCATGTGATTCGTCTGTAATCCGTTACTTTTTAATTTCGCAATCAATTCCCCGATAAGACGAGATAATACAAGATATCGATATTCTCTCGCGTACAACATTATTCGTCGAGATTGCATTTTAAGTTTTTATTTCGTAAGTCGTTCTGTAAGTCGTTCGCCGACCCAAAATGATCACGCTTAATTTCTTTGTCTCGGCCTTGGTGATGTTCGTTGTGTTGCGCGAAGACTGTTGGGTTTCCGGCTCGGCTGACGAGCCTCAGACTCGGGAAGAGAACGAAACCTCGGAAGATGCGTCACGGTACAGACTTCCGGAATATGTGATTCCGGATTCTTACGAATTATGGATACTGCCGCAGCTCGCCTTGAACAACTTCACGTACGAGGGACGAGTGAAGATCAATCTTCGCGTTCTCAGCGAAACCGACTCGGTGATCTTGAACTCCGTAGGACTGAATATAGATAAAGAGAGATCCGAGGTTCTCGCGATCTCGAACGGAACCAGCGTTATCGTACCGATAATAGATCAAGAACTCGACAGTGAGAGACAATTCTACGTTATATCGTTCGCCAATAATCTAACCCTAGGAAATTATATACTCGACCTGCACTTCGTTGGGGAGGTATTGGACGATATTTTTGGATTCTACCGAAGTTCTTACAAAGCCGGAGGAGAAACACGGTAGAGTGTACTATGCACTTCGTATGACAAAAAAGATCTCTTAATAATCAGTTTGATTTTTTTTTTAGATGGATGGGAGTCACGCAATTCTCACCGGTCTTTGCACGTCGAGCTTTTCCATGCTTCGACGAGCCGTACATGAAGGCCACTTATCGGATTCACATAGGGCACTATGGCAACGAGACGGCAACGGGAAACACCGCCGCCGAAAAGATCGAGGAAATGTCGGTTTATTATTAAAAATTTAAGATTTAAAAAATATTGGTTATAAAAATGTCCGATTTTTTTTTCTTTAATCGTCGCACAGGGACTATGTTTAATCTATTTTTTGCACTGATCAAGAATCTGCCACTTATTTTACTCAAACATTGAGGATTGACCTCTTTACCTACCTTAGAAATTTCAGATTGATAGCACATGCCCTTTCAAGTTATAACAGTTCCAAGAGTTCAATCACAATCACATTCAGACAGTTTTCTAAATATGATTTTCCAATGTTTTGGAGCATTCTGAACCAGAGTTGGGCAAAATACCTAAAAATACCTAAAGTACAAAGTACGAAATATCACAAGTACTCGAAGTATCAAATACTTTTTGTACTTGAAGTATTCCTCAAATATTTTTCGCAATTAGTTCGTAGCATCAAGCGTTATGTAGGCTTTACAAAACGGTGCAAAGTAATTTGCACATGGCTTCCTCATTGTAAACAGTCGTTAACTGAAATGTTCGTAATTCGTCGTTTTTAGTCTGTTTTTAATAAATTCTTCATTGTTTCAATTACAAAAAAAAACCGATAAGGGGTTAGAAATCAATTTTTAAAAAATTCAAACGAAAAGGGGCCTGTCTCGTCCCTTCTCACCTTTTAACGAATCTTTGAATAATAAATTCTCGTTAAAATGATACTTATTGACAAGTTTAGACAGATAGTCATATATTTATAGAAACAGGATGTCATGCAACTCATCGAATATCCCCACGCTCCCGCAATGTAAGCGTGTACCCAAAAATTACTTGTGCTGGTACTTGAAATCATAAAAAAAGTACTTGAAGTACGAAACAGTTCTTGACGTACCAAACAAGTGCCCGCTACTTCAAGTACTGCCCAGCTCTGGTCTGAATACGGTTACGTAAAAATCTCGATTTTTTTTCACAAAAACGAAGCTTCCTCTGTGAGGAAGGAAAGATAAAAATCTGAAGCTCTAAAATTATTTTCTTTCCTTTCTGGATCTCAGCAAGCCAAATTATTTCCTGACAACGATGTACAAGTCACCGAGGATGTCGACTTACCTGGTGGGATGGGCGGTTCATGATCTGAAGTACGCTAATGCCTCGAAATCAAGCATGTTCGGTATCTGGACACGCGAGAGTATGAGGGGTCACGGTATGCTGGCCCTCAACGAAGGTACCAAGATCTACGAGGCTCTGAACAAGTGGATAAACGTCGAAAATCCCGTGACCAAGATGGAGGAGATCGCTGTGCCGGATTTTTACTTCACCGCTATGGAAAATTGGGGAATGATTACCTTTCGCGAATCGGCTGTACTCTGGGAGGAGGGTGTAACACCGACGAAATCTATTCACAAGGGACTCAATACGATCTCTCACGAGTACGGTCACACGTGGTTCGGTAATCTCGTTACTCCGAAATTTTGGAACGTCGCTTGGCTGAAGGAAGGTTTCGCCACATTCTTTGGACACTACGGCGTCGGTCTAGTTCACGAGGACTGGAAGATGATGGACCTGTTCGGCGTCGAAGTTCTCCAGTCGGCCCTCCTCGAGGACTCGCTCGGGCACAACAGAACGATGAATGGAAAGGGAGTCGGAAGTCCGAAAAGTATCCGAGCGAGCATGGATTTTGTGGCGTACAAGAAAGGTTGGCCGGGAACCAAATTTTTACCCTCTGCCCGAGCCGAGCTCGATCGGTAACGAAAACTGTAATTTTATTTTTTAATTTTATAAGCTCCCGGGGTCAACTAAACTACCAACGTCTAGGCAACTGTCGAGTGAAGACGATAATAATTTGTCTTTATCCCAAGCTGTAGAATCCCCCGAAAAAAATTCAGTACAGTTTTTGTTACTGAATGAGTCTGTTTCACATCGTCCCGACGATAAGTTCGATAACTCCATAATGAGTTTTTTAAATTTGAAACTTTCCAGGTGGTTCGATAATTCGGATGATGAACTATATAATCGGAGACTGGGCCTTCCATCGTGGATTACAATCGTACGTTAAAATATTGTAAGTTCATTAACATCCGTTTCTCCGTAATTATTGTTTTCTCAGATCGAAGCATCACAAATTTGATTGTTCATTGTCCTCAGGAGCAACAAGTACGCGACGCCTGCCGACCTGTACGAGCATCTCCAAAGCTTCGCCGATCAAGACACTCTGCTGGACAAGTCTGTGAAGATAAGTGACGTGATCGAGAGTTGGGCCAATCAGCCGGGCTATCCCGTCGTCACTGTGACGAGAGACTATTCCACGAACTCGACGAAAATATCGCAGACGACATTTAATTCGGATCTGTGGATGAAAACTTTCAATTTAAAAACTGGGCACATTGAACTTGGAGATTTTTTCGATTCCCGATGGTGGATACCCTTGAACTTCGCTTCGGCCGAATCTGGTACGGCGGAAGTTCCGAAACACCCGGCGATCTGGATGACCCCTCGGGACGAGAGCATCACGACTCCCACCGTCGAACCGAACGATACACTTATATGCAACATTCATCAAGCTTACTACTACAGGGTCAATTACGACACGACCAACTGGCAGAGACTGATAAAGTATCTGAATTCGGTGGATTTTGAGAGCATTTCATCGACGAACAGAGCTGCGCTCATCGACGATGCTTTCAACTTAGCCAAATCCGGTTACATACATTATTCTATACCGTTGGAACTCTCGCGATACCTGGTGCGGGAAAAAGACTACGGGCCTTGGCTCGCGGCGACCGAATCTTTTAAATTTCTTAATACTATGCTCAGCGGTAACCCCGATGTTCATAGTGCGTTTAAGGTAAAATAATTGAAACTTTTACAGGTGAAAAAGTTGGTTTTCGATACGCGACAGATTTTGGAGAAGAAAATCTTCAAAATATCTCTGCTACATAAAAGTGGAAAATTGAAACTTTCATAAGTCTTTCTAATAATATTCCTTTATTTGCAAAGCTTCTTGTATGCGAAAGCATTTTCTGTATTTTTGAGGCGTCCTCATAGATGAAGATTCACAAATACAGAAATATTATGAGAACGCCATATGAAAATTCCAATTTTCAATATTTATTAACGTTAACGTCGTGTTTGACTTTTATACAAAACGACTGGCCGGTTCAGGATCAGCGCGGAAAAATACACAAACGGTTGTGCACAAAATTTTTATAAACGAGGAAGCCATCTGCAAATTACTTTTCAACTTTTTCGTGACACAAAAAAATGTCTACATCTCCTAAAATTGAAACGGTCAAAATTTTCTGAAAAAATTTATTGTACAAAATAGCTAAACGACGAATTTGCGAAATTCGTCGTTTTAAGGCCATATCTTATGCATCAATTAACGTATTAACTAAGCATCGAATATCGAAAATTTAAGTTTAAGATGTGTACTCGGCGATTTTTATGTATCTTATAGGCACACGTCAATCGTCTCATACTGCCAATCTACACAAATTTGACCTTCGACGAAAACATGTCCGACGAATGGGGAACGAGATTGCTACGAAATTTGATATTATCTACCGCATGTTCGGTAAACAACGAAGATTGCGTCGAGACTGCCAATTCACTGTTCAAAGAATGGCTGGGAGGTTCAAAGAAAAAGTAAGAGTTACTATTTCCTTTTTTTTATTAATTAATGGATGAGATAATCATTGACTTGGTCGATTTTTTAGGATAAATCCGGACGCAAAAAACTCCGTGTACTGCACGGGTATTCGTTCGGCTAACCAGGAGGATTGGTCAAAAGTTTTACGAAGATTCCTCGACACTGATTTGCACACCGAACAAGAATTATTGATCGCCGGTCTCGGTTGTACGAATAATTCTGCTGTGGTAACGGAATATCTTAATTATTCTCTCTACGACGGTCCGGAAGTACGAAAGCAATACAGACTCGCTATATTCGAGGCGGCGCTCAACGAAAACCCAGAGAATATCGAACACGCTTTGAACTTTGTCGCCGAGAATTTGAAGAATATTGTCGCTACGTAAGAATCACAAAGATCACGTTAATCGCATCTTGATTTTTGTTTGTTAAATCTCGTATCGTGTTTTTTTCAGAAGAGACGCCGAGTTTTTGACCAAAGTCTTCGCAGCTATGAAAAAGCGGATCGTACGCAACGAACAACTTCAAAAGGTATCCCACGTCGTCGATTTTAATTCTGACAGCATAGATCGACAACGATTTTGCTATACTTGGTTTTTTCCACAGTTGACGACAATCGTCGGGCAGAACGTCGAATTGCTGGGGTCTTCGTACGAAGATGCTCTAAAAGCCACCTCATTTGTCGAGAATAACATTGCGTGGACATCCATTTTCGTCCCGCACATAAGAAAGTGGTTAATGTAACGAGATTATATCATCAGAAAAAATTTTCTTTTCTTTTTTTTGTACACCGAATAATAATTACTGCCACGATATTAAAATAAACTGTTATCCATTTTTGAAGCATCCTTGACCAGAACTATTTACACCTGTTTTACACTATGAAAAAGGGGTAGTTGAGATGAGAAAACGAAAACTCTTTTGCCTGGGTGCTGAACTTTTTTACTCAACTGTGAGTTGAAAACGCTAATAATAATAATTATTATTATTATTATTATTATTATTATTACAATAACTAGCGATCGGGCGCTTCGCGACCGACGATAGGTTAAATTATTTAAGTTATTCTCGTGACGAGTGCGTGACTCGTACCGCTGGAAGTACTCGCCTTCGGTTCGCGCTCCTGTGGTACTCTTGTACGTCGTGCGACCACTTCACAGCCTGCCTATCATATTCGTTTTACCATACTCGTCGATACGAGTAACAGATGGCATATATAATAGTACTTTTCGATAAAAGTACTATTATATATGCCATCTGTTTGCTTATATATATAATTATGCCATCTGCATGCTTATAACTGTGTCTTCTGCGTACCAAGTAATGCAGCCGCACTTTGGGAGAAATATAAGGAACATCTAATTGTGTCGCACACTTCGCTGCTTTCTTCATCAGGATCGCTGAAATAAATCGTAGCCCGAGACAATTTTTACAAAAGTAACGTTTATTGAAAATTATTACAACCGTCTCACTCGAAGTGTCTTGACAAACTGACGCTACGCTGCTTTTCAAACAAGCATTTGAGAATCCTTAGCAACGCTCGCTAAATAATATTTGGGTCGTTCGATATAATAATGCCACAATTTACGTGAAAATTGATCGTGACTTTGCAGACCAACTTGCTTTGAAACGTATTAAAGATATTTTAGTCTATCACGGATTTAGATTGAAGAATGTTAACTTACTTTTTTTCTATATAATTCTTTTTTTACACATAATTTTTTTGTATTTAAAAAAAAATTTTACATGTACATTTTTTTTACATATAAACATTTTTTAAATTATTTTTATATATATATAAAAAAATCTTTTTTCTTCTTTTTTTTTATTAAAAAAATTTATTTTTTTTCTTTTTTTTTTATAAAAAAAAGAAAAATAAAAAAAAAATATTATAACATTTTTTGATACATTTGAAGTTATCGTTCGCTCTTTTGAGTCTCGCTGCAACGTGTTTTTGGTACGCTTGAATTTGTCTCTCACTCTTGTTCAGTGTGCCTGCAACGTTTTCTTGAAACACTTGAATTTGTCTCTCCCTCTTATTGAGTCCCACTGCAACGTTTTCCTGATACGCTTGAATTTGTCTTTCGATCTTTTTCAGTTCCACTGCAACGTTTTCCTGGTACGCTTGAATTCGTCTCCCGCTCTTGTTGAGTCTCCGTGTACCATTTTTTCAATACGCTTCAATTTACATTGCGTGTCGGGAACTGCGTGAACTAGTTTTGCGAAAGCATCCTATATAGGTGAGACTTCATGTATCGCCTATCAAATTCAAATCCGTCTGGCATATTTCCAAAACAAACACAAACTACAAACGCGATTGCATACAGTCCGCAGTCGGTTGTATTGGGTTGTTGTTGTACTTTATGAAATTGTACTTTCGGATGAAACGGGTACAACCGATTCAAAAACACGACGTGATCAGCATGCAGTTTCATGTTATTCATACTATCGAATACATGCATATCGTAGTACGTGCATATCCAATGACCAGTGACCCCGTGGTTAGAGAACAATATCTGGATGTGATTATTATCGTGCGATCGACTCTGTATCATGTCTGGTTGTTGGAGGAGCAGTGGTGACTGCATGTTTATACTACAATGCCATTCCAGCAATTTTGCGAATTTATCGATATGAACATTCTCTAGCAAACCTCTTTCATCGAAAATAATCATTTTCGCGATATCAGTAATCGAAATTTTACACTCATCTTCACGCGATCCTGCAGTCAATAAGAAATTCATCTTACTCGCCTCCAGCCGTGCTACCACCCTTAACGATGATCTTCGTCAACTCCACTATATCCTTCTTCCTATTATGGGAAAAGAAATGCAAATCTTAAAACCGAATACTATAATTTTCGAAAAATCGCGAAGTTGAAAATTGAAAATTCACATCGAAATTGAAAGTTGAAAATTCATATCGCTTCGGCATAAAAGGTGAAAATAAATATTTTTATATATTACCGATTCATAATATCCCTTTATTCGCAAAGCTTCGAAAATGCGTTCTCATAGAAGAATATTTGTGAATAAAGAGACATTATAAAGAGGCGATATGAAAATTTCAATTATTAACTTATAAACAAAAAATTTCAATATTTTTGTCGTATTATTAATATTAATACGCAATATATATTGGATATAGATATATATGGGGCATTCCAGGACACTTCGGCAGGGCCGTAACCTTCACTTTAATTGCTTTTTTTCCTTGGATTATGTTATTGGTCGGTACAAAAAAACACTCTGTACCAAGTTTTGTTCATTTTTTAATGAATGTGATCACTACCACAAAAATATAAATTAGTGAAAAAAAAAGACATCAACGAATCTTTTGAAATTTTATTAACATTACAATATTCAATAGCTTCGAACAGAGCCTCTCTAACTGTTTGAGCAGTTTAACCATTCAACGAGTTCGACGGGTTCGAACAGTTTAACAGGTTCGAACAGTTTAACAGGTTCGAACATCTCTCGGCGGTCGGGCTTGACTCAATCCCATTCGACGAACAGCTTATAAAACCGAACCACGAACTATTCGAGATATCCGGATACCCGGATAGTTCGAGTGAATCCGGATATCCGGATAGTTCAGGTGGATCCGGATATCTGAACGATTCACGGATATCTGACCGTTCCTGACACGTCAAGGTTGAGCAGATTATGGTGACAGGACCAATAATCTTTGTGACCTTGTCCTCCGTGTTCTTCGTGCCCTCGGAATCTTTGTCGTTAATAATTCAGCTATCATCTCTCGTCTCTCAAATATCCGCAGGTCTATCCGTCCTTGTTTATGATTTAGCTATCGTCTTCCGTCTCTCAAATATCCACACGTCTATTCGCTCTGAGGTCTTAAAAAAGACTGTCAGAACTGTCACAAGAACTGATCGAAAAACAACTGACAACGAAAAACATATGAAGACTATCAATAGACTCTCAAAATCGGAAATCGAGCGTTCATTGGGACCCACTGGAATCCGAATCGAGCGGCCATTGGGAACCCATGGATGACCTTAGAACTTTATTATATATAATATAATTTATAATTTATTACATATAATTGCGTTTATAAAAGTTTGACTTTTACCGATGATAATACTTTATTATAATTATAATTGAAATTTCATCACAGTCTTCTCGATTGTTTTTACTCTTGCATCGGAGCTCCTGTCAAATCGGGTATAGGTGACGCAGCCAAAGTCGCACCTATTTGAAGTAAACGAAAATGTAACTTCAGCCTGTGTATTTTTATTCAGCAAAACGGTATGTCTAAACGACAATGAATGCTTCGAACGATCGATGGGGAACAAACCGATAGTCTCTGGCATCATCGCTCACCTATTATTAGACCAGTTGCAACGTAGATGCTTCGTGTGCAGTAAATTCCAGCGAAGAATTTTACGAAGAATCCTGCCAGATGGGGAAGCGCCGAGATCAGACCGACAACGGTTCCTCTGTAGGTAAAAATATCATGAATCGACACCAAAAACGGACGAGGGTATGGAACGAGTCGTAATATGGACCATCTTTCTTCGCTTGCCACTGTTCTATATTTTACAACTACTACTTAAGGGACGATGAAATAAAACGACAAAAACGAAGCGAAAGATGATAAGATTGAATGACACAGACCTGACGGAAGTCGGATAATTCTCCATAAGAATTATACCCGTGGTCGTGTAAAGAACGGAGTAAGCAGCGAGCGATAATACCGATAAAATGACCGGCGCAGTGGTATGAGTGGCGAAAGCGAGGGCGATCATCGAAGTTCCACCGACGATGCCCGACGTGACTGTAAAAATATAATATACGATTCACGAATCTATATAGCTAAATTCGCTTCAAAGCAGCCTCATAACGCTTTACAATGCTATAGTACATAAAAAATTGAAATTTTCATATCACTTTCTCATAAAAGTTGGAAATCGAAATTGTTATATCGTTTTCTCATGATGTTCCTTTATTCGCGAAGCTTCTATGAGAAAGCATTCTCTGCATTTTTGGTTTCGTCATAGAGGAAGCTTCGCGAATAAAGGAACATCATGAGAAAACGATATGACAATTTCAATTTCCAACTTTTATGAGAAATCGATATGGAAATTTCAATATTCCGTGCCGTCATTTTTTCCGTGCGGTCATTTCTTCTATCTGCGTATGGTGTTTCTCTAACCAAGTTATTGTTTGCCGGAAATGAGTTTTAGCTGAGATCAATTTGGCGGGAATGAATTTTGACAGAGATGAGTTTTAGCAGATATGAATTTGGCGAAAATGAGTTATGACTGAGATGAATTTGGTGTAAATGATAGCTTGCCACTCTTTAGAGGTGGATTCAGACTCGGCCAATAATTTTCTGCATTTTCGTTGTTCTGTTGCGTGAAAATAGCTTCGGATTTTTTTCCTCACGTACATATTGACGAACGGCGCCCCACGATATCGATACCAAAAACGAGCAGAACTTCGCCGAGAATGTAACTCGTAGAGAGTAGCAGGAGGTATTCGAATCGTGCGTGATTAGCCTGGTGACAATTGTGAAGAAAGCCTTGAGCCACGTCTCCGCTGTCTACGGTGCACACAGATGAGTTGTTAGCTTCATAAAGCACAAGAGATTTTTCCAAGACGATATTTTCTCGAAGGGACAGATGGGCCTTCCACACTGCGAGCCAGATGAATCTGTCGATTGATCGTTCCTTAAAGCTTTCCGAGCTGATGACTGCGTACAGAATGTCAAAAAAATGATCGGCGAAAAAAACAACAAATTCACCCTGGAAACAAGCAAATCCGAGAAATGATTAAAAACGCAGTAACTCTCGTGAACGGCGGAGAGCATATTATCTTAATTCTCATCCAAGTCTTAATGACGAATTTTCTCATGATCTTGAGGACGCTCCTTGCTCCTGTATCTTCGCTCTCGTCGGGCCGGATGGACCCTTCCAATTCGCAGGGCTGAAATTATCGAAGAAATTTCACTCGATATCAGCGCGATGTTTTAATGGTAGATCATATAACCATTTTTTCTTGGTCGTTGCTGGCGATCAAACTAAGTACCGGGTACTGATCGGTATGTCGAGAATTGTTGATCGCGTACATCTGCTGCAGCACGGTGAGAGCCTGTTCGGGGTGTCGACGATAGAGAAGATAGCGTGGACTCTGTGGGAGAAGACTTGCGGCGCATGCCATTATGAGGCTCGGTCCTCCGCCCAGGCCAGCGAGAACTCGCCAAGAGCTCGGACGAAATTCTTTGCCCAGCATTCGCACGATCGACGGCACCAGGGACCACGATATACCTGCGAAGCAATACCGTATGTAGAAGGCACTATCCGTTTTCATACTGGAAAAAAGGGATTCGATTAATAGATTTTCAATATTTTACCGAGTGCGACGAGATAGCCTACGATCCAAAGCAGATCGAGCATCGCCAGACAAGAACCGCGACGCTTGCTTGGCAAGCACTCGATCAAATACACTCGCAGGGTAACATTGTTACCGGCTACTCTGCAATAGAAGAATCGGAAGAGAAACAAACATTGCTGGCCGCGGATAAATTACACGGGTGTAAAAAAAATAATGATTGCGGTGGATAAAACGCACCCAACGCCGAGCAGAAATACAGCGAGAATTATCGGAAAGAATTTCTGGACGAATGATATGCCGATAGATGCGCAGAAAATCACTACCATCGTTATCGGTATCGAGCTCTTTCGTCCGTTCGTGTCGGCCAACGTTCCGAAGAGAAATCCACCAAAAGCCATTCCTGTTAACGTGAGGAGAGTTTAATTTTTGTTCTCGAGTTTGAAACTCATTGTTGCTGAAGAAGATGTTGAAATTTTTATTAATTCACCGAGGGATGACATAGCGTTAATGATCGTGACGTCGTTCTTGCCGAACTTGAAGTCGCACGCCAGTAGAGGCGTAACGACCAGTACGATGAGCGAGGCGACGGCCTCGGCGAGGGTGCAGAATCCGCAGAGGGCGACTAGGAAAAAATGACACAGACCCCAGCCTGAAAATCAAAGAAATATTTGCATTTATGAAAAAAGTGCGCCGCCGATAGGAAGTATTGCAGCGTCGCGAACAAAAATCGCAATCCTCGTTGCGATATCAATAAAATGCAAAAACTTCTATAGGTCGTTGTTCGATGATAAGACACGCTTGAAAATAAATTTCTTATCGCAATAAACGCCGTCGTGCGACAAGAGTCGCGCGTTTCCCGATAACGCGATCTACGATGAATCGCGGCAAAACGCTTCATGCCCCGTCGATGAATTAAACAGCGTTTCGATACCGTGACGAATCGACCACGTAAGACTTTGTGAAACGTCGATTCCTTCCGGAACGTTCGCGGCTACGCGGCACCGGCGACGAACAAAGGATTACATAATCTTATAGTGACGCAAAATTCGACATATATCCGCGTACGTTTGACCGCGGATTCGCATAAATTGTCGATAATTTTACCGGTCCTGGTTATCGCAGTTTCACAGCCATTATTCATCATGCATGTACAATGTTCGAAGGGGAAAATCGTTACATCGATCGCCGAACGATTCTTTCGCGTTACTTTTCCACTACTTCCGTTCAAGGTTATCCAGCCGATCGTCCGAGATTGCGCGGCTGTTTGAATAATAGAAAGAGAAGAAAAAAAAATGTGAGTGACGACCTTCAGACTCGACCGCTCATACCGGAGGGGAAAAAAGAATGGGATAGATAAGATCCTGAAAGACAATACTTCAAAAATTATCGTGATTTTTATTTGATCGATAAAAAGGGGAGTAAAAAAAGAAGGTGGAAATAAGGGGAAAAAAAGTTTCTAGCAAAAACGCGTACTGTCAAAGCAGCGTTGCCAGAGACGCTGGATTACCGAATTAACCAATTGCATATGTATGTGTGTTGATCTGCGTTGGTATCTCTTAAACTATGGAAATTTGTCGTATCCGCAGCGTTATTCAGCAACGGCTGGGACGACGAAATTTCCCTAATCGGTAGTTAAGTAAACTGAACGACGATTGCTTAAAGATAAAAAATGGGTGCACTCTTAGATTCGTCCGCGAGCGCGTGTACGGCAATGAGAGATTCGTAACGACGCGATCGATTGACGTACGAACTGCCGATGTGGTATTGGGTGTCGGAAATTCACGAGTCCTTGAAGTATTCCTTCGAGCCGTCGACGTCGGGCTTCATGGTCTTCTTGCCGGGCTTCCAGCCGGCCGGACAAACCTCGCCGTGCTTGTCCGTGTACTGGAAAGCCTGCACCAGACGCAGAGTCTCGTCCACCGATCTGCAAACCGGAAAATTAAATACTGTTCAACGTTTTCGATAAAAATAATATTGTGAAAAATAAAGTTCGAAACTGGATTTGGCAATCTTACCGGCCGACAGGCAAATCATTGATGGTGATCTGGCGCAAATTCTGCTTGTCGTCGATGATGAAGAGACCGCGGAAGGGAATGCCGCTTTCCTCGTCGAGAACACCGTAGTCGCGGGCGATCTTCGAACTCTTGTCGGCCAAGAGCGGAATGCTCATATCACCGAGACCACCCTGCTTGCGCGGGGTGTTCACCCACGCGAGATGGCTGAAGTGAGAGTCGGTCGAGGCCGCGATAACCTCGCAACCGATCTTCTGGAACTCCTCGACGCGGTCGGAGAACGCAATTATCTCAGTCGGGCAGACGAAAGTACTGTACAAATACAAGAAAATAATTGTCATGAAAAAAGATTTTTTAATGATCTTTCCAGTCTATAATTAATTGTTTTTGCATTCAATTATAATAAAATAATGAGTCGATAATACAAAATGTTATATTTTTAGTCATTAATTTTTTAATAAAAAGAAACTTTTACTGTCTTAACTGTTATACAATAATTTTTACAATGACTGTAATAAACTAATAAGTCAGTGATACAAACTGTAATAATTTTAGGTATTAGTATAAGAAAAGGAAAAAAACCAGTTGCTCTAAAATGGCTAGTGTAATATTCAGAGTTACGGTAAAGCAGTGTTTTTTTTCTCTATCCTTACAAGTCCAGCGGGTAGAAGAAGAGAATAACATATTTTCCTTTGTAGTCAGACAGCGAGATGTCCTTGAATTGTCCTTTGACAACAGCGGTGCCCTTGAAAGCGGGCGCTGGTTTCTGGAGTTGCGGAACAGGCATCCTGATCAAGTTTTATCTGAAACGACGTACAATTAATTTCTCCATCAAACGATCTACATCAAGACTTTTGCAAATGCACATGACCCTGAAAATATCTGCATGACATTACATTTTATCTTTGGCAAGTCTCTGTGAATGCACTGTTTTAGGAATAATGAAAAATTGTTCTCTGGTACAATTTTATTTTCTAATGAACTTCCCCGAGCGATGTGCGATAAAAAACACAGCCGTTATAAGATGATGAAATTTAGTCTCATGCAGACATCGTCAGGGTGATAAACGCATAGGGCAGAATGATCCAATTAGGCAAACAATCTAATCAATGAGTTGAGCATAAATCATTAGCCGGACGGAAGGTCAGACAGTTTGCAATCGAGACTGGCGATTGGGTCAAATTGGGTCGGAAAGTTCTCACGATAATCTCGCGGCGTCAACAACGCGACCTTCGGCCATGAGAATGTCTAGCGCACGGGAGACAACGAAATCAAAATATCCAGTATATGAGCAGACATTTTACGACCCCCGAGGTTCGCCTTTTTTTTCAAGCATCGTTTGAGCATTAAGTTCGTCACGGGCAATTCGTCTAGTCAATCGGAGATTAGATTGCGCAACATGACGAAGGCATGAGTCGGCCTAAACAGCGTCACGGAGCTAGTTGTACTCGTCCAGCTAGAATTGTAATGATGGCTCGCGTAACGGGCGTACTCGCTACCGGCAATGGTTGGCCATGATAGCAAAAAAAAAAAAAAACAGGTCTACACAGCGGAACGGGTTCGCGGCGAAGGTGGCTCAAAGAAACGCTCGAGAGACGAGGACGAAGCTGCTCAATGAGAACAAATAAAAAAAAAAAATAACGGCGAATCGATAGAGCGGCGTTCTAAATTCTAACGCGAAAGTAAAAAACTCCTCGATCAAGGTCACGCGCGATTATTGCTTGTCGAACAAATGGGTGTTTCGATGAATTTATAAGATGGCAATTTTACTCACCTCGAGTCTCGGGACGAAGATCTGCGTGAAAATTCGCGAGGACGATGATCTAGGGACGATTGCCGAACGAGAAGTGATAGCCCCAAAGGAGTTTCGCCGTTACTCGCGAGTTTTTTTCTGTGCGAACCGGCGACCGGTTTGTCTCTGGATTGTTCCAAGCGGAGGGGGTAAAAGTGCGGTTCGAGGAGGGGAGGCACAGTCCGTGGCTCGAAGGATATTAATTCAACGAATACCGACAGATGGTAACTGTGATAAGATACTTCGCAAGCTTCTCTCCTTCGCCTATCGTCGAGCCCGGCGCATTCGACGCTGAACTGTGTTACGGGCCGATCCGATTGGACGGTTGATAAGTTGATGGCCAAATGGGAAGAGGCGCTTGCGCTAACCGCAGCCCCTGTCACCTCCCCCTCTGAAGACGACGACGGACAGGTCTGCCTGTCAAGCACTGTCAATCGCAACAATGACAATTCACAACTTGTACATATTTTCGCGAACCGGTACACTCCTCTATTACACGGAATGGAATAGGCTCAACAAATCTGGAATTACGAAAGAAGAGGTACTTTCTTTTCTTTTGTCAATTAAAAAAATAACTCTAATCTCATTGAAGTGTGAAATTTTCATATTTCAACGATGAAATTAACCTTTCGAGTAAAAAGGAAACAATGATTTTTACGATTAAATTATGTCCGAGCAGACTTCACTACGATGCATTACTATCAAATTTTTCACCATTTTTCATAATTATTGGATATATTTTTTTTCTTTTAATTTGTTTAATGGAGCATCTGAGAGTTAATTTTGTTATTCACAGGAAGCTAAACTCATGTATGGCATGCTGTTCTCAATAAAATCGTTCGTAAACAAAATATCGCCGCTTGATCCTAAGGAGGGTTTTCTCTACTACAAGACAAGCAAGTATACTCTGCACTATCTGGAGACTCCTTCCGGTCTAAAGTTTGTACTGAATACAGACAACTCAGCTGCAAATACCAGAGAACTGCTGCAACAGCTCTACAGTCAGGTGAGCTAGTCGTCCGCTCCAAAAAAACGAGAATCCACTTCGAAGCTCGAGTTTGTAATCTTCCTCTGTCCACAGGTCTACTTGGAATACGTTGTGAAAAATCCAATTTGCCAATTGAACGAACCCATTCAGAGCGAGATATTCAAAATAAAGGTCGACGAATTGATGAAAAAGTCTCCCATATTCTTAAGCAGATCGCTGTAATCGATATACACATGAGATAAATGTTCAAAGAAATTCACCTATCGTCAAATGATACATGCCAGTTCTACACTGTAAAGAATATTCATATAAAATTTAATATACTGGTAGAGGAAGTTTTTATGCATAAACTGGTATATTAAATTTTATGTACAATTGTGGTGAAAAAAATTAATGTACAGTATAATAAAAACTTTAGAAGTACTTTACTCTCGATGATTCACATTCATTTTACTATAAAAGTATTTTTAATCCAATCATGTACTTTAATTTCACTGTAAAAGTTCATTAAATTTTCATCACAATTGTATGTTAAATTGAATGTACCAGTTTTTGTATAAAAATTTCTGGTCTGGTGCAGTAAATTAAATTTTTTTTTTTTTTTTTACCGCAAAACTGACCAAAATACAAAGAGAAGAGGTAAACACGTCAATGAAAGAATCGCCGCTATTTTTAAGCAGAGAGGCTTGTAATGTCTAAATAATATAAATATACACAAGGAGCAGGATTATGATAAATCGTAGAAAAAAAAAAGAAAAAGAAAACTAACAATAAACATCGGTATTTTTACTCGAATACTTCATTTACTCAGATCATTTATCTAAATCGAGATTCGCAGACTTATTTAGCCATTTTGTTTTTTGTTTGTTTGTAATTATATAATATCTAAATGTCAACTGCGCGAGACTCTCGAGACGTTGTTTCGCCTCTCTCGTTACCAATAAATTTCATTAGGAAAGGTGCACACGCATCGAGAAACTCTCGCTGTGTATCCTCGTTATTAAAATTGTAACTTGGACATGAGGGTCGAAGTAATGCAATAGCATCGCGCACATATTTTGTTGTTTGTTTTGTTTTGTGTTTGTTTTTAATACAAGGAAAGGTAACTTACACGTTCGAACCGGGCGGGCCTCTCTCGCGAAACTACGATTTCGCGACTGACGTAGCCCATTTTTAACTTTACGAGTATGAGCATGACAAGTCTTCGATTTAAATAACAATTTTAATCGTCGACGCGAATCGGCAAATTTTTCTTTCAATCGTCGATTGCGTTTCGCGTATTCGTGCAAATCCGCTTCAATCGTCATTACCTACGCCTATCATACGACGAACGATTAAATTAGCAAGCTGCGGCCTGTGTTATCTGTATTAGGCTCGTGAATTAAGGTAGTTCGGCTTTGGACGTTTATAATTTTTTTTCTCAAACGAAACAGCTCTATGTTGCGGGAAAAAAAACAAAAAATTTAGTTGCATCAAACTGCTTTGAACGTAGATCGTTAGCGTCGATGGAATATACAAATATAAATAATCCAGGAGACTGCCAGTTACGAGAAGTAAAATAAACTTCATTTTACACGGATCGTAGTCTAAGCTCGATAAAGCGATCAATGACTTTCAATGTATAATCGGTGTCGATTTATCATTGAATATAATGGGGGTCTTGTTAATATTATTTACAGTCAAGTTTTGTAATATCGTATATATCCGAGGCGAGACTCGAGGGGAACGCGGCAGTTTCGTCGTCTGAGCAACTCGGCCCATGGCGTTTTTTTTTGTCGTTTAATTTTAGGCGTCGAAAGCATAGAAACAAATAGCGTTATGGTCGTTACACGTTGCCGTTCGCCACAGGTAAGCTCGCGCATACAAACATACACACACGCACAGAGAGACACATACGCGCAAACAAACAGATCGTTAATCCGTATATACACAACGTCGACACGAGCAGATTTCATCGGGCTTGGCATCGATGACGAAAAAAAACTACATTGTCCGATAGATACAACACTCTCGATATCTACGACAAAATATACATGGGAAAACATGAAAAAATATTGTAGCCGCGTATTAAATTCGTTTCGCAATTTATCTTGAGCAATATTGCAGTATGTAAAATTCCGATGCTTCGTTTTTATCTTTTTGTTTGTTTTTCATTCGACTATTCTTGCAATTTGATTTCCCTGATAATACTTTTTTCGAAAGCATCGTTCGAACAAATGCAAGCTTAGGGAGGAAGATAATACATATCAAATGCTTTTCGCGCGTCCAGCGCAATTTACGATTTTGTAAATTAACTTTGCGTCCCACTCCAGTTTCGTTTATGTTATCACCGATGATTCATAGACTGTTCGACCCGCTTTGCCGCTTAGTTGATGTGGCACGCTTTGTTTAAAAACCGACACACGTGGTGCACAGAGCAGCTCGACTTTCAATAGCCACTGTGTAACAGTTTCCCGACTCTCGCAAACTCCCATGTATCTTGCGGTCACGGCGAAGTTACGTGACGTGCGTTTATGCACAAATGTTGATAGTAGTTGGTAGCAACGTTATGTACAATGTATTCTCGTACCGTATCGTACACTATACATTCAAGCATACTTGTTTTTTTTAAATATTTGTTACTTTTTTTACCCTATCGTAAGTGAATATGTATGTATATACATATTATATTTCCTGTAACTTTTGAAAGTCTCAGACAACTGTACCGACAGAAGTGTATGTGTTTCACGTGGACAACGTTGCTTGCATACTCAGTCTTCTTTTTTTTTTGTTTTTATGTTGTTTGTTTCGTTTATTTAATTTTTTTTTTCTTTTTTTTCTTTTAGCAGTTTGGATTCTCGTCGGTCTCGTCGGCCTTAACTTCGTTACAAGGCGATAAAATGCTAACAGCAGTTGATTGCGTAGAAGCTGGAAATGGCTCCTCTATCACAGGTAGCCGCTTCTCACGGTCCGCGCATACCGCAGAATTGTGGAAGAACACGTTTCTCAGAGCTGCGACGTTGACTCTCTCACGCGGGGCATCCTCGGCGTCATTCGACGGCTCGACTTTCAAGTCGTTGTTGGAACTTCTGTGGAGAAATTTAATGAGAGAAACTGAAGGTCGATGGGAGTGCGACGAAACGACGGAAGTACCTTGAAGGTTTTTGAGCCTCAACCTCCTGATCGATTTCCTTGGTGTTTCGTTTACGTCTGGCCGGACCTCGGGTGTTAACGCCGCACGTCCCCGGCCCGGTGTCCTGATCGGCCTCGATGAAGCTGACGTGGTCGTCGAAACGCACGCGCTCGGACCCACCGTCTTCGCCGCATACCGTCCAACTGCTAGAGTCGCTATGCTGACGATCCAAGGTCGGTCTGCGACGCGCCCGTTTCGCCAGACCCGGAGCTATCTCTTCGAGTGAACTCAACGAGGCCGCCTGACCCGCGGAGTCCATCGGACCTCCGGGATTTGAGCCCGTTGTCGTTGCCGGTTCGTTTTCCGTACTTCTTCCACCGGTACTCGAGTTACCGTCCAACTGTAATCATTGATAGGATGTGAAGAATATTGGATTTTTTTAACATAAATTATAAACCATGCAGTAGAGGACCGCGCGAGTTGCATGCTCGAGAACCAAGCCAGTTGGGCGCTACCGGATAAATTGGATTCCCCACTACCTGGCTTATCACCTGACCGATCTCCTTTCCTGTACAAAACTCTGGAGCAGGAACGATTTGATAGGCAGGCAATGGAAGGGGTATTTTATCTCCCCGCCATGCAGGTCGAGATCGTTCCACAAAAGCCCGATGCAACAAGCACGACATGCTTCGTCCAACTTATCCGGTCGGTAAGATTTCCTCAGTTGTCTGCTGTATTGGCATATTTGTACTACGTGACTTAAAAATTACTACTACCGTTGTATGAGTATTGAGTAATCTGTATTTCTCCCGTTTCTTAAAGCTACTTAATAGTGCCTCATAGCGGTTCAGCTCGGTTGCTGCCTAATTCCTAAGCCGCACTTATTTTTTATCAATTTTTATTTCTGTCCTTGCGCACCGAGCCAGGGCATTTTTTTTTTTTTTGCGGCTGCAGTCAACTTCCACCTGTGCCGCATTCGTCTTAAGTCTTACGGCTAAAGGCATAGGGAGACTGCAAAAAAAACCTATGCCGACACAGTCGACTTCAGATTCGCTCCGCGGCACCGGAGCTACCTCGAATTGCCTCGAAAATGTAAACGTGAACTACAGCTATATACTTGCGACACACGCGTACTTGTACGCGTAATATGTAATAAAAATATGGGCGGGACGTAATTCCAGACATATACTTAAGTCACACGCGTGCTTGAACGCGTGTGACTTAAGTATATTTCTGGAGTTACGTCTCGCCCATATTTTTATTTCTTAACGAAACGGCGGCAAAGGGAATCGAACACTCGACCTGCCGGTTCTCTGGTTTGGAGACGAGCATGCTAACCACTGGACCAATGCATTGGATTTATGAGTAATGAGTAATTTTTGATGTACCTTGAAATTGAGAACGGAACCAGCCAAAGCCCGCGTCGATGCCCCTCCATCGTCGAGAGCAATCGAGGCGTTAACAGATTTCTCCGAGAGACTCGTAGCCGCTGAGGCAGTTTCGCTGCACAGGCTGAATCTTTGCGTCGACGTAACATCCGCCTGTACCTCTAGCCTCTGTCCACCGGGAAGCACGCTCGACGCAATGCTCCCCGCCAAGCTCGTACCAGCGAGCGCAACGTTACTCGCACTTTCCCTGTCGTTTTCACGACCTAATTTCTCCAGTTGACTTCCGCTTCCTAACGAGAGTGAAGCTTCCCCGATCGATGGATTACCACCGCGATGACTCGCAACATCTATAGACGCAGCATCTGGAGAATTTGATATATATCAATAACAATTGTATGCGGTCGATTACGGATAGCTTGAGATTACAAACGAAGGTCTTTTTGATCGGAGAATAATTTACCTCCGACGTTTCGTCCACCCAGCGCGCCCATAAGCTCGTTTTCGTCGTCGAATTCGAATCGCACTCCGGAACCATTAGTCGAAACCCCACATCCGCCGCTGCGGCAGAGGGACACCGGCACAACGCCGTAAACGTAGAATAGTAAAATTGGCACTCCTATACCCACGGCCAATCCCGCCAATACCGGTGAGACCAAGATCTGAAACAAAAGAACAAACCGCGAGTTTTAGGAAACGGTCGATAGAGAAAATTATTTTATCGATAACATTTTGTTTATCACCAATGATGTTAATGTTTAAATATTGGAAAAAGATTCGTAACACTCTTGAAGGAGATGTGAAGTAAAAAGACACAGTCAGTACCACGTTTCATACGAGGCAGAGCAACGTTTGCACATTCACAGAAATTGCTCTTCAACATAACAGGCGATATTACTAAACAGCAAGTGACATTTTTTTCCGACGGCTAGGATTGATTCCTTTCTTTATTTATCATTAATAGATAAACTAGCAAGTTGTTTCACGATTGAATCGCGAAGTTTTTACCTGCCTCGACCTTGGACCAAACATTTTTTTTTTTTTTTTTATCATCTATGTACCCTACTGTTAACATTTTCTCTCCACCTTCATTAGTTCGAATGATCCATATCGGCGATACAATAAAAATTATGTAAAATCCGATTTTTCGATTTCTCATAACAGCGACATAGTGCCCGACGGTGACCTTTTTCCAAATACTGCGATCGATTTTTCTCCTAATTTATCAATATAGCTAAACTAGCAGGTTGTACCGGGATTTAATCATCAGATTTTGAGTTGCATCGACCTTAGACTACCATTTTTTTTTTTTTTTTTTTTTTTTTTATCATTGATTCCCTTTTTAAAATTTTTTTCCACCTTAATTTAGTCCTCTTGATCCATATCGGCGATACAATAAAAATTATTTAAAATCCGATTTTCCGATTGCTCATAACAGCGATGTAGTGCCCGACGGTGGGGTGTAGAGGAAGTAATAGGTGTGCGCGCCGAGAGAACGAGCAAGCGATAAGCAGGGAGCCAGAAGGATATTGATTGAGGGAGGCGTGCGCGTTACGTTCGTCCCACCCATCCGTAGAGTCGCGGGTCGCGACGACGCTTTCGCGTGCCGTACCCACCCCGGTGTTGGGCGAGTTGTCGGTCTGCGCTCGGGATCGTAGGATTCGAAAAACCGATAGGGAGACCCATACGCCCCGAGACAGAGGGGCGAGAGTACACAGTAGAGACAGAGAGAAAGTGAGCGCCGTAGCCGGACAAGGTCCCGCGAGGCATAAGCCGCACGATACAGTGGTCTCGATGAGTTTGCTGGATGCGAGGGACCTCGTGTTTGCCCGCGTGACTTCAATAATGCTCGTACAACGAACCGTGCCGAGCGGCCGGATGGGCGATGGTCAACCGAGGTCGGAATAGGAGGAAACGAGCGGAACGACAGTGATTTCAACCATCTGATACATCTCTGTGTTGGTTAGTCGACTACCGTCGGGTGTGCACATCGAGTGGTGGGTCGCGCCCACCGTAGTCCGCGAGTGCTATTATGCAGGGAATAGAGAGAGGTGGCGGCGAGTGACTTTTCAGTGACAGTAGTCGGGTGCCCAAAAAAAAAAGAGATCTCCGTATCACGTTCTCGGTACCGTTGGAAAGATCGAGCTGGTAGTGTGAAAGGAGTGTTGCTCATCCATAATCGAACAATCTAAAAAATTAAAGGAAAAGGAGTAATAAAAAAAAAACGAAAAAATAAAAATAAATAATGTCGGACAGCGAGGATACGGACGCTTCCTGTGCCGAGTGGCCGGTGACGAAGGAGTGGTTGGAGAGTCTGCTGTCCGTTCATCACGGCGAAGGTTCCCGCGTCGTTGTCGAGGACTTCGACGTCAGCCCTGGCTGCACGGCCGGCGAGAGTGTCCTAAGCGACATACTCGCCGTGACCGTCGATTACTCGACGAAACCCGACGACACGAGACGCGAGCTCAACGTCATCGTAAAGCTCCTGCCGCAGGATGCTTTCAGCCGTTTCTTCGTAACCGAGGCACAGTTCGACCTGCGAGAGATTAAATTTTACACACAGGTAAGCTCGTCATACTTTATACCGATAATGACGCGCTCACGCGATTATTGCTTTTTTTTTCTTCGCTCTAATCGTCGAAGGTCGAAAAAAAATCTACTCAGATAAAACGCTGTTTGCCTCGTACGATAGTGCAATCAATTTTCCAACACTTTCAATTTTTTTTCTCTCTCTCATCTTCAGACCTTTAATCGGCACTCCGATCGAAAGATATTAATTTTTCTCGATTTTTTTTTCTTCACCACGACTAGAAATATCATGGCTGTCGATGTCTTTTTCCAGGTCGTGCCGGATCTGGAGGCGTTCCAGAAGCGTCAGCTGATATCGCCGGAGAACAGTATCGAATTGCCGATACCGGCTTGCGTTCACGCTCATTACAAAGCTGCCGGCGGGACGGAGGAGAGTCCCGAGCCACCGGAGTCGTTTCTCGTACTGGAGAATCTTCGGACCCGCGGCTTCGAGGGAGCCGAATTCTCTCGGGGTCTAACCCTGAGACAGGCCGAGGCGGCGCTGAGCGCGGTCGCGTGTCTCCACGCGCTCTCCCTCACCCTCAAAGTCAAGGAGGGTAGAGCACTCTCGGAGCGTTACTCGTTTCTATTTCAGACAGCGAGAGCCACCGACTCGTATCAGCAACTGGTGGAACGAGGCTTGCCGCAACTGGCACGTTTCTTGGAGAGGAGGCCGGGCCTCGAGGCCGTTCTCGAGTCGCTGCTGGCACTTCGTCCCCGCACCAAAGAGATCATCGCATCTCTCCTGGCGCCGGAGGATCCGCTCGCTCTCATAACCCACACCGACTTTTGGTGCAACAATTTGCTCTTCAAGAACACCGACGAGGGCGGGTGCAAGTGCGCCATCCTCGACTGGCAAATGGTTACCTACAGTCGTCCGACGAACGACATCGCTCTTCTTCTCGTGAGCTCGGTGCCCACCGAGCTTCGGCGACGACACACTCAGTCCCTTCTCGACAAGTACTGGCAGGTACTGACGACGACCTGCAACGGTCTCGATCTCGACATACCGCGAGATCTCAGCTACACCCGGAACGATCTCGACCGCGATTATCGAAGATCCCAGCTGCTCGCGCTCCTCCTCTGCATCGGCTCCGTCGACGTCGCCCTCGGCGATCCGCTCACCGAACAGCGCCTCATCGACGTACTGGAGGATCTTCACAACGACGGTGTCCTCGTCGCCGAAACTGCGGACGTCTCATCGGCAGATCCGTAAAATTGTCGATGAGATGTTTTTTCTTTTTTTCGACAACGATCCTTGACGAGGAGAGTTCGAAGTTCGAGATTTTTCATCATCGCCGCGTTGTAAACACCCAACTAAAAAATCCGATTGTCGTTATGCGGATTAAAAAAAAAGGTAATAATAATGATTATAATAATAAAAGGATATTAATGAAGATTCGATGAAGGGGAGAACGAGAGTGGGATGCGTGATTCGCCGGTGTGAGAGATCACGCGTGACGTTTTTTTTTTAGAGAAAGAGAAAGGTGAAAGAAGAAGAAATGTTAGTCGAGCCCGCTCGTCGACTATAATAACGAGACTACGTTATAAAAGAAACTCGTAAACACATATACACGTGCATGTCGAATCGGGATTCTCTAGTGGCTTTCGGCGTGCTTTTGACGTACCCCGTACGACGCGGAGCTTTCATACGAGTAAACAAATTTTTTTATTATTATTATATAAAGGAAGAAAAAATTTTTAAAAATGTTTTTCGCGCTGATCGTGGGAATAATGTAAAAGCCCCAGAGTTAAATGGGGTCGAGGCGAAACGAGACGGGGAGTAAAAAAAAATGATGGAATAAAAAAAAAGTGGGAAAATATATGATCAACCATGTCCTAGACCCTGTTTCGTCCTTGGGTTAAATATTCCGTTATCGCACTTATTTAAAAATAAGTGTATCGACTAATGCGCCTCTCTCCCTTTCTAACGATAAATCGATTATCGGCATTGTCTACCTTTCTTTGTACACACCGTTCAAATAAAATACTATCTTTAATACAATGCTTACTTGACGTCGTCCTGCCCGTCGAGGTCGAGTCTCGACGAGACGCGCGTTTCTGTTTTTCATCGATTACTCGTTCGATGCTGAATATAAATTGAAATACGTGCGCATTGTAGTCCGATAGTTGATTGGCGACAAAAAAAAACAATTGTACGTTCACGTGCGTACGAGGATTATAGAGAAAAAAAAATATTAATAGTTCGACTCACCGAGGCTGTGACTCCTCCGGCGATGAAAGCGTTCCTCTTGAACTTGTTGGTACAATTTTTGTTCTGCTCGTACAGCTTTCGCCCTACCCACACTGGAATACCGATTATCATCGCCGGAACTGCTATCCCCGCAACGAGGCCGATACCGACCGGCGCACCTACCAGCGTACCCAATTGCCAGAGGATCTTTTTCTTACGAGACCACGGCTTTTTTCCCCAGAACGTACAGCCGGATGGACTGCGACGATCAAAGGTAAATCGGTAATTGTCAATCGGTCGAAAAAAAAAGAATTAACTTTAACAGGAGACGACCGCCTCTTTCTACCTCAAGTAATGGAGATCGCTGATTTCCTTCATGCACAGCCAACAAAATTCCGCACCGCAAACAGCACACGTCATGTGATTGCAGCTTCCATCGTCCATTTTGACGATGAGTACTTGACACCTCGGACAAGGTTTGATGTCATCCCCTGAGATAAATGTGAGACGAATAGATCGTTAGGAAAAAAAAACAAAGTGATATGCAATCATTCGTATAGCAAATCCGAACGTACGATGCTGTGAATCACTTTGACTGAAGCTCAGTGACGAGCTCCGATCGTAGTGCTGAGAACGCTGTGCCCTCGCCGCGTCGCACGTCTGGTTCGGATGCCATCTCGCTTTACAGTGATAACAGAAGTATGAGTCACATCCCGGTCGTTCGCAACGTAGTTTCGGGCAAGAGGCGCAACCGCTCGCTATGACGGCAAAACTACAGTCCGGCGCCGGGCACCATCTCGCGTCCGGCTCGACGGCGAGTACTCTTCGCACCATGAAATCCTCGTACTTCTCCAATTGCGTTTGATCGTTTAATATCATTCGTATGTCTGCAATAATCGGAGATTTTTTTAAGCGTCAGAAAGCGTTAATCGATGGAAGATTTGAGATATCACGAAATGGTGAAAATATATTTAAAAAATTCACCGTTTGGATGCAGAGGCTCGGCGCACTCGGGACAAGCGATATTAACCCTGGATTCCGATATCTCGACCTTGAGATATTGCTGAAAGCAGTCGTAACAGCTTCGATGGTGACACGACTGCACAACGGGAAACAATTCGCTCGGCAGTTCGGCCAAGCACAACGGGCACTCCATCAAACCGTTTTCACAGCTCTGAAAAAATAAAACATTTTTAATCGTTAATTCGCGACCGTCTATACCATTGAAAAGTTCACCAAAATGAATATGCCATAATTATTTTGTGTTTTATATCGGTTCTCCAATTTAATTTTTGTTCTCGCTTTTTTTTTTAATTGAATAAGTTCATTTTCTTTTGTTTAATATATATGGGGAATTCCATCCCGATTCAGCCATCCTCGATCCCGAATCCTTCGAATTTGAGCGAAACTTTTTTCCTGTTTTCATATATGTTCAAACTGAAACAAATTTTTGTTTAGACTTTATTGAGGATCCGTCACCGACCAATCGATAATTGAAAATGAACAATTAGTTAAAAATAGAACATGTCAATGTATGATATCTCTGCAATAGATAGGGGTGTCGGGAAATATTAGGCGTTCAATAGATTTATCTGAAATTACTGACTACTTGTCGAACACATTTGGCATGCCAAAAATCGATTTAAAGTAGAAAAAATGATTTTTCAATCCGTTAAACATTCTTAATTTTTTTGCGAAATGGTTTCACAAAATTTTGGCTGAACACCGGAAATTGTGAGACCTCAGCGATTATGGTATGGTATCTCACAGTTTACAACATTAACATTTTTAAAGATTTTTCACGTAATAACCTTCAATCGCTTCACGGCTATGAATATTTCTTTCCTTTGTGAAATCTATGTTAATAAGAAAAATAAAATTACAATTCAATGTGATTTTTATTTGTGTCATCAAATATAAATTCTGTTTACAATTTCGACTGCGCAACCACGTTTTCTTATGATTTGTTAAAATGTTTGCAGAAATAAGTCTTGTTTAGTTCTGTGCTGTAAGAACGAAATCAGCCATACCGGTTATTAAACTCTATGTTCGTGAATTTTTATGATTTGCTTGGTTCGCTCATATGGATTTCACATACCTTGGCATTGCTGTAAATTTTAGTTTTAACCTTGCAATTTTTTTCGGGTAATACACGATGAAGTGCTTGTGCGTGGCTTATTTCTTCACGTTCTATAAAGGCATATAGAAGTACTTCATTGTTTATTACCTAAAAAAAATTTAAAAAACCGCCAAGATTGAAATGAAAATTCACAGCAATGCCGAGATATGTGAAATTCACGACATTATAAAACGAAGCAAATAAAAAATTCACGGAAATCAAAAAGTTAACAACATGTAAGACCGATTTTATCCTTATAGCACAGAACAAAACAATTCTTATCTCCGAAAAAAAAAATTGACAAATCACGCGAAGACACGTTTGCGCAGCCGAAATTGCAAACAGAAGTTATATTTAATGAAGCAAATAAAAATTACAATGAATTGTAATATTAATTTTTTTCTTATCAAAACGGATTCCAAGAAAGAAATATTCATAGCCGTGAAGTTATTGAACATTATTAAGGGAGAAAATCTTAAAAAATGTATATGTTTTGAACCGCAAGAAATACCATACTATAATCGCTGATGTCCCATAATTTCCGGTGTTCTTTCAAGATTTTTGACAAAATTTGCGATGCGTTTAAAAATGTCCAAGCGAAAAATCATTTTCTCTACTTTACAATTTTTTTTGTTAAAGTATGATTCATGACGAATCCATTGCATAACTAATGCCGATATTTCACATAAAATTTTTTTAATTTTTAAATAATTGCTTATTCTCCATTAACGATTGCCGGTGACGGATTGCCTGGACAGATATCTAAAAAAGATTTAGTTTTCAATTCAAACGTACATGCAAGCAGGAAAAAGTTTCGCTTGAATTAGAAGGGATCAGGCCCGAGCATGCCCTAATTGGGATGGAATGTCCGATATATATATATATATATATACACACGTGGCCAGGAGCTCAAAGAACGCGTTATAGCCACAACAGTGCAATTAAGTAATTTTCGGTCTTCATCACTTCCATAAAACAAATCTAAATCTAAATCGGCAAATTCACCTGCCAGCTGTGGAATCGTATAGTATTCATATTGCGAATTTGGACATCTAATGCTGTGAATCTTCTTGACTGAAGCTCAGTGACAAGCTCCGATCGTTTTGCCAATTTTTATTTTTTTACTTTCTTTGTTTATTCAATATATATATTTTATACACGTGGTCAGGAGATTGATTCGCGCGTTATAGCCGCCAAAGTCTAATCCAGTGATTTTCTGTTTCTCAATCAGCTAATTTACCTTTCCAGCTGTGGACAGTACGGAGCCCTTGCTGGAAGCTCTCTGCAGATCTGAGTTGTGAGAGTGAAAATTACTCGAGCCATTGGTAGTCCTGGCCTCTCCTTTCTCCACATCCGGAATTCTACCGTTCCCAGCATCCTTCCCTGCAGAGTAAAAAAAACGTCTCATCTTATTTTTTCATCCAAATTTCATTTACAAGATCCCCGCAAATGATTGATTTATCTCCGATAATTACCTTTGGAATTTTTGTTGCTAGAGCTCGAAGCCCTGGCTATCCTTCGTCCGATGAGCGGACTCGAGTACAGGAGTCTCCTAAGCGAGAATCTTGGCAACAGTCTTCTAGGCCTCTGCTGACCGGCATTGCAACTTCCAGCAGCGTTCTCGCCTTCCTTGAGCATTCTATGTTGGCTAGTCGATTCGTTCGCTATAATCGCATACTGGCTCGTTCTCCCTTTTTGGTGTTACAATTTGGACGTTTGCGTATACCTGGAATGAAATTTATAAGTTTTAGTGAAACATTATCGACATGTTCGTTGAAACTGTCTGTTGACATTACGTAAGGTGATGTGAAATACTCTTACTAGTAACAAACAGTGTACCGAATGGCTTTTTCGGACCACGGTCCACAGAGGAATAAGAAAATTGTCTTTTCATACATTCGCCGATTCCGCAGGGAAAGAAAATTTTCATTTTCCTCAACGGTCTGTGGTCTCAAACAGCATTGGGTACAGTTTTTTTACCAACTGGACAGGGAGTTGTACCGCATCACCTTAAGGATTGCTATAAAACTTTGTGATGTTACAGGCAAAGACACACCGAATTGTTTGACAATTTTTTCAGATTTTTTGACCATGTAGTTTTTTTTAGTAATGCTTGTAGAAAGCTACGCAAGGTACCATGTAACGGTCTCGGAAACCTGTCAGTGACAATAGAATGTAGCGATTTTCTCCTTCGATTTACGTTAGATTGGAATAGGAGACCTACCAAAGCGAAGAGCATACTATCCGACAGATCGAGTCCAAATTTCAAGGAGATTCAGGGTTTTGTTTCTGAGATAAATTCAATAAACTAAAGTCGCTTGCTTTGTCTGCGTTCCTCACTCGCACACTGACTCACGCGATCAGCGGAGTTCCTCTCCCGTTCCCCGCCCGCGATTTCGGCCAATATATCCTTAATACAGCTCATAGTAATGGAAACATTGTGATCGACGAGAATTGATCAGCTGACATTGTCAATCGACGAGAGCACGCACGACCCGGTCGACCCTTCGCTACGCGACCATTATACGCGCGGCGTTTACTTTGCATAACGCACATGTGTGCATATATCTATATACCTCGCGGCAAATCTTATTTGCAACGCTCAGTGCGAAGCTCGGATTCCGACGGATGCAAATTCAATTTGGCCATCGGGTGTCGGATGTTTGTATACTATCCAATCAAAAAATTGCTAGTCGAAGAGAGAACAAGAGAAAAAAAAATATACCGAAAAAAACAAACACAGTGGAATGAGCGGAGGATCTTTCGCGTCGGATGACTCATACGATTTTTTATCCGCTCGTGAATCGCGCGAACGACAAGTACTTCGGTAATGTCGTTGCCGAGGCGGGTCAACTGTTCGCGGGACTTCGAAAATGCGACAAGATTCGAATGATGGTTGGAAAAAAATATCAAAATGCCACTGTCAGCTGTACGATGTGTTCTACACATCGTGAAGATTTGTCGATTTGGTCAGGGAAACTCACTGGATTACTTTGGGATCGCCGAACGTCGCCGGTGGAAAAAAAAAATCTCGCTGAACTTCGAGCAAGATTTCAGTCGAAATGCCGAAAAAAACTTTCGCAGAGCTTCTCTTTCTACAGTTCCGAACACAAATACTACAACAGCTGACCGTTTCTTATTGCACTATTTTTCTTCCAAAATATATGTATATATATATATATCAGCTATATATATACATGCATGTGTATATATATATATATATAGCAGTTAAGCGAATAAGTGTTCGTAAACGAGCGAAAGCCTGGGGAAAGTGATGAACGTTGTAGCGCCTCTGCTGGCAGGCGCAGACTGTATCGAAAGGAACATGCGAGGAACAAGATTAACCTGTTGTTACACACGAAGAATTCTCGATAATTTGAATAACAAATTTGTGTCCGACTAGGTTGCTAATGTATTTGACCCGACACCGACACGCGAAAACTACGAAGAACTCCGCGAAAGGATAAGGAAAAAAAAACTTAAGATCGTGAAATTATTCATACGTCGATGATTGCACGTATGGAGCGAGATATCAGGTGTTTTTCTTTCGCGACAATTTTATCAGAGCTGGATGAAGGGGGAGAGGTAAGGGGCTCATGTCTTATGGATGAAACGTGACTCACGCTGTTTTATCAGATACCCAAAGACCGAGCGCCAGAGATTAACCGATAATTTCATGGACTACTCGTGGGGTACCGGACAATTATTCTAATTGCAGGATCGGCGTACATATATTTTCTGATTTCCAACTGCGCTGCTTCCATGATACTTAATTCGGAGCTGACTTTGACGATATCATTCGCAGATATGACGAGTCAAAGTCTTACTGTGGCTCGCACGAAGTTACAGTTTTGCGGTAAGTCGGGAGGATTTTCTGGTTTAGGCATTACAAATTTTTAGCTCCAGTCAATTGATCGATGCCATAATTGCGGGGACTCACACTTTTGGCGGATAATATTTGGACAACAAAATGCTGCAACGTTACCTGGAGCTTAGCACACTCTTGTCCTGTATGTGTCCTTCGATGATGTTTTCACTTGTTGCGTATTTTTTCGAGGACGACGCGGTTTCCCATCAGTGTTTCGGACACGGGATATTCGACCGAACGATATCGTCGTTTTTTGCCAATGATTTTGCGCAATTCCAACACTTTCACAATTGATATTCAACTCTTTCTTTCCGCACACTCTCCAGTATACACGACCGTCGTCACACGAGTCGTCACGCAAAACGCACCAACACGAATGGGCTGGCACAAACGATAGGGCGACCTGCGAGAATCGCCGCGTCCTCAGAAAGATTGAACGTAGGTTTGTGTATTGCGACGCTTGCAGCGCTTTCCGTGGCGTTGATGGAAAACTCACCGCGGCGGGAACATTCGAATCGGCGGAATATCGATCTGCAGGAATTCCGTTGCACTCGATAAATTATTTTTTTTATTCTCTATTCGTTGCGTGATAAGGAATAATTATGCAGTCTATGTACAGAAATGTTTTATTCTTAAATTATGCACAAATTGCAATCAATACAAATGTATCTGAAACAAGCAAGTTGGGGGATATCTCAGTTTTTCGGCTGCCAAAACGATATTCAGATATATTATGGCAGCTGTTATTTATGTTCAGGTGTTATTTTCACGTTGGCTTTACGACAAATTTGCGTTCGTCGTAGCAACTTTTCGCAAATATCCATGAGACACGTCCGATTCAGTTGTTGTCATATCCGGAAGAAGAGAGTCAACGACTTTTCAATTGTTTCACCAATTTAAAAAAAAATCATTGACCGTATCTATTTTTTTGTTTTTTTTTTTGGTTTTTTTTTCATTATAGCTTAGTATAGTAAAGCTAGTTTATTTGTTCAGACATCCACATTTCGACTAAGTAGTATTATAGTAATAAAGGTATGCGCTAAGTCTGCACTTCAGCTAGATATCGTAAAACATGTATCGTTTTTTTTCCCTCATCTTCTGGCACATCATACATTGGTATCGCTAAATATATGGTTTAC
Organism: Stenichneumon culpator; assembly: GCA_964017025.1. Lineage (NCBI taxonomy): Eukaryota > Metazoa > Arthropoda > Insecta > Hymenoptera > Ichneumonidae > Stenichneumon > Stenichneumon culpator. The sequence continues at coordinate 16,214,748 of OZ024769.1, forward strand.
TTTCTTTTTCCAATCGTGTTTGAAACAATTGCAAAACCGAAACGGTATTATCGAAGTTCTATTATCGGATATAAAAACGCTTATGCGGTAAAGGAAAAAAAATGAGAAGAAAACGAAACGTAAACGAATATTGGAAATCGGTATTTGTGAAGAAAAAGTAAACGCGGGGGCAACGGGAATAAACCAAGCGAATTCCAGTATGCACAACAGTCCGTGTTTGTGTGTTTTTTTATCTGTGTTCTTTCGAAGATCGCGTAAGTAAGCCATTTAGGTATTCATCAAAGTACAACTAATCAGCACTCGGAAATTGAAACGTAAAAGAAAAAAAAATGATCTCAGAGTTGTCGAACGATATCGCTTAGTAATTGTAAACAAAAAGAAAAAAATAAGGGGGGAGGAAAAAACAATTCAACCTTGTGCAGCAAATAGAAAGGGAACATCATTGGGGAATACCGTTGAACCAGGAATTCGTACAGCTGCCGCATTGCCATTGTAAACGAGCTCACAACGACAACTATTTCGTCCTCTATTCGCATTTCGAATTTCATTTTAGCAATGACGCGCGTTTTGTTATCATTCGTTTTTCATTTTTTTTTTTTTTTTGCTAAATATAATCCACAGTTATTTCAATCATCATTACTTCGTAACATTCCTCGTATACCAAGCGTTACCTTTAACTACAATACGAGAAGTTTGCCTGTGTTTCTGTGTTGCTGTCATGATTATTTTTTCTTTTTTTTCAATTAACAAAAGAAAATTTCCCTCACGCCAAAAAAAAACACGATCAAAGTATATTTGATTCGCGTTCACGTCATTCCTACAATGAAATTCCATCCAATCAGTGATATCGATCTACGCGAGCCGCAAATATCGTGTCTAATCATTGAATCCTTTAGACATTGACAAGTGTCTTTAGAGATTACTGATAATGGTAGATCCAAAGCACCGTTATCCGATGTTAGTTTTTTTTTTCCTTTTTTTCGGGGCTCTCGGTATAAAAAAGTGAGGCACAGTTTCACAATCGGGGGGTCCTGGTAATTCGACGATTACCAAAAAATTGTGCTGCTACTACCTCCCAATGAATGTGTCCATATATCAAACATGATAGCGTATTCACTATCATCAAACTAAACCATGCATGGATATTAATATGTCCTTAAACGTGTTTTTTTCTTTTTTTTCTTTTTTTCATTTCATTAAGGAGAATGACGATTTTTTTTTTTCTTAAACAACTGTCGTATTCTTATCGGTAGCAAACAGTCTTAACAACGAGCATAGACTAATCACGTCCCCTGTTTCAGAATCATGTAGTCCTTGTATGGGTTATGCGTCATGTTACGTGCTTGATGTTGATAGCTCTTATTGGGTTTCTTTTTTTAATTATTTTCGTTTGTGTGTTGTTTTATTATTATCTTTTTTGCTTCTCTCTATCTCTCGATTTTTTCGCTTTTCAAATCGTTACGTCCATGGCAGCTCTACTTACACCGACAACGGTGATTAGCTTAGCCACTGGTACCATTAACCAGAGCTTCCTTAGGCTTATTGCTCTGCGATATACGCGAGTGACGGTTTCGCGGCTCCCTCTGGCCCTTCGGACCTTGCGAGCTGTTGTTCGATACGATCACGTCGTTCGCCGGTGTTCCCTCTTTGCTCGTTACCGACGACTGCTCTCCCGGTCCTGGGTTAATGCCTGAATTACAAATCATTCTCGATTAATACTGACGTTCTGTCCGATAATTTTTTTTTATATATAATTTCGATTAATTCGGAGTCTATGCGAGCAAGGGACTTTTTTTATTACGTTCGATCAGATCAGCGATTCACAGTTAATGGATAGAAATCTATCGAAGGTGACTTAAAAATTGGGTTGTTCTTAATATGTTCGAGGCTCGACGAGAAGGAAAACGTGCAACGTGCACTGAAAAATTGAACCGCAGCGTCCTAAAGATACGAGCTACGATAATAAAATTTAATTGAAAAAAGAAAAAAAATTAATTACCCTTGTGAGCGTTGTCCGGGGTGGTGCTGCGTTGTTGAGATCGCTGTAATCGTCGCCGCCTACCCCCGCCTCTGGGTCTTCCTTCCACACTCGATACTGATTCTACGCACGCACCATTGTGACCATCCGTTTGACTTATAATAAAGAGAGGCTTGCCATCTGCTTGGCAGAGAGCATGAAGTAGCGATTCGTGAGTTAATAAGCGTGCAAATGTATAACAATGTACGTTTTGTTTTTGTTTTGTTCATTATACTAATTAATAAACGAAACATAATTATTTTAATTGTGGTTAGATGGTCACAAAAGTTTGATCTATAATTCATGCAACACACAAAGCAATCTCATACGATATAAAATAAAATCAATTAAAAAAAAAACTATTTCAGCGTCTTTAGGACGAAACGGTCTGTATTTGATTCGAGCATCTGTACTTCTTTTTATTGTGAAATAACGTTAATTTACCTCTGTCGATGCTCGAAACGTCTTGACTGTCCAGTACGGTGTCCTCGTCGTCGGTCGTTCGGCGACGATCGTCTCTTCGATCCCGCCGAGGCGCGGGAGGTCGACCCTGCCTTCCACCCATGTATCCTGAGTTTCCCCCCCCTCCGCCCCCTTGGCCCTGATGACCTCCTCGCGGTGGAAGATCGCGGACTCGGTCCTCGCTTCCGTCCAGAGTGTCTCGGCGGAGTCCTACAGACGAACAAAACAAAACACACACAAAATTAGTTTTAAGTTTTTCATGCACATTGGTCGTACGTAATTTATTAATTTTTTTTTGTCTGCGCTAGAGCACAGTCCTTCTTCCCAGCAAGCGTCTATCAATTGTTGCTATACTTTGAAATCCTGTAAAAATAATGTTACAAGGCTATTGTCGATCCTAGTACGTCGGCAGTCCTGGATTGTCTGTAAAGATATTTGGGCAAAAACGCATTTTTGTTCGATCGCTATAAAAATTTGCTATTTTGCAGGGAAAAACACTGAAACGTTTGCAATTTTTTCGGATTTTTTTGACCATGTAGTTTTTTAGTAATGTGAACATTTCGGAAATCCGTCGGCGAAGACAAAACGTAGCGATTTTCTCCGCCGATTTCAGTTAGATTTAAATTTTAAAAAACCTACCACAGCGAAGAGCATACTATCAGACACATTGCGTCCAAATTTCATGATTGACAGTTTTGTTTCTAAGATAAATTCCGTAAACGAAAGACTCTATCTCTGTCTAGCCGCTTACTTTGTCTACGTTTCTCACGCGCGCACTGATTAACGCGTTCAGCGGAGCCCCTCTGCCGTTCCCCTCCCGCGATTTTCGCTCAAACATCCTTGCATGGCGTCCAGTAAAAAGTCGGTACGAAATTTAAGGCCATCCAAGGACAATTTTCAGGACATTTCCAGGTGGTGTTGAGACATTTATTTTTTTTTATGAAAATATGCGTATTGCGCGCGACTTACGAAATAACATTTAGTTCGATAATCGCTTTCGTTTACGTTGGGATGGGTTCAGAAACCAAAACCACTCATTATGTACGAATGTATATATGTATCTCGGTGTATATCATGTATGTATGTATGTATATATTTATCTCAGTGAAACTGAGATACACATTTTTTCGCATTGCCACTAAACACACACAGTAAAAAATAAAAAAACAAAAACAAAGGGGCGCCGCCGAGATCCCCCATAGAGGAATCTTGATCACGAAGATGACGTTCATTTTACTCCCAACTCAATATTTTCCATTGAAATCCCAAAAATACGATTTCTTGTGCATAAAATCCCCATTTTCAATGGCCCCTGCACTTTAGGCCCAAAAAGGCCAGCGGATTTGTGTGCAGAGGCAAAAATACGTCGATATACGTGGCAGTTCGTTTTTTTTTAAAGACAAAAACATTTACTACACTAAATATACATTTTGAAACAAACTCAAATTTTCGGGGAAATAAAAAATTCAAAGACATAAGGTGAAATTCAAGAACAATTCCAGGACTCCAAGGACTTCAAGGACCGCTGGACATCATCCCTTGCAGAGCCAACATTTATATGGAATGAAACGGAAAAGCGGGATTATCTTTTTCATCGTATTACCTGCATTGTGCCTTGTCGGACCTCTGCCCCTTCCGCGACCTCGAGACTGACCGCCGCGGCCGCCGCGTCCACCTCCACCTTCCTCCGGGCCGGAAGCCATTCCGCGTCTCGTGGGAGGAAAGTTCGGCATGGGTCCCGTGGTCGAACCGTGCATACTTCGTAATTGTTGATCGATTTCTAATTTTTCTTGTCGGAGAGCTTCCACCTCCTGCAAAACGAAAATGTAGAAGTCATTCGTTTAATTTAATTAAATTTCCAAACTCCTGGTCGAAATATTTTTTTCCATATTGTCGGTACCTTTAGATGCGCCAAGTGATACTCCAGCAAGACCTTGGCATTGGCGATACTTTCAACCGTGCCGACGAACACAAAGGGTACCTGTCCCTCCTCTCTGGGAATCGTTGGCTGCGGTTCGTTGTCACCTTCTATTTTAACTCGGACCTGCAATAAAACGAGCGTAACTCATCTGTCTATGTCGAAATACTTTTTTTGCTTTCCTTAGATATTTATCTTTTTTATGACAGTGTGATAGCGATATGAGAGTTACAACACGTAGAGCCTATTTATTTCCAAGAAGAATTCAGCTTTCTATCATTATTGCGACGTGAGACAATCCAAATTGTATGGCATAAGCAATTGTCGAGCTTTATTTGTTATATAATAAAAAATGGTGAGTTATTTATTAGAGACATGTGCACATTTGAAAGATTCCCTACCTTTTCGGGGGGTGGGGGAGAGTATCATACACATCTAACATACACTAGGTAATGCCAAATGGTTTTTGATATCAAAAAATAAAAGCTGGCCCGAGTGGTTCATGTAACATTCATTTATGATATCAAGAATGTTCAGAAGCTTTTCTTTTCGTTTTTTTTTGTTTTTTTTTTGATGAAACGGATGAAATAAAGTCACAAACATTATAAGGTAATATACTTACTCTATCAGTATGTACATTCCCACTCGAGCCAGATGTTATCTACCGAGAACAAACAATGCACGTATGTCACACATAACATAGCCCCTTAATAGTTATAACTTCCATTCAATAATTGATTGTCTATTATAACGATTGACTCGAATTTTTATTTTATTATTATTTTTTCTATAGATCAGCTGCAATAAGTTAATTGGCTCGAATAATCTCGAAAAATTTACCTATTGTGATATGTATATATATTTTACATATATATATATATATATTTTTTTTTTGCCGTACCTTTCGGTTCACTTTTCCTTTTTTCATACCTAGCCGAAAAGTGTAATTGACAAATGCGATGCAAGGTACAAACAAAGTTTCAGCAAAAAAAAAAGAAAGAACCAAAAAGTTTAACGAAATTCGAACATTTACCCTGCAAGGACGTTGTTAATGATTGACGATAGGCCAAAAATAAATGATACAAGCAAATATATAGAATATACAAAACTTAGCGAACGAACGAATGTGAAATGAGTCGAATTAGTATCGAAGCGTGTCTGTACTGATTTTTTCTTCTTCTCCAAGTACTAGGAATGACGAGTCGTTGCAAGCCTCGCCACTCATTCCCACTCGGACACTCGTATGCAATTCCATATTTATTCTGTTTCTGTTTTTGTAGCCGTTCCATTTCCCAAAAGCGGTTTAACTTTGTCAAAACTTATTGCAAGCGTTCAAATACAAATTTGCCGGACGGAAGTAAATTGGGCAATAATAATAAAATAATAATTAAAAAAGACATAAAAATTTCAAATAAACAAATCAATCTACTTACTACACCGCTCTTGTCGACGATTTCTTGAATGATCCGACCATTTTTGCCGATCACTTTGCCGACGAGGACACGTGGTACTTGTATAGATTCCTCGCTGTACTCGAGCATCGATCTCGCCTTCTTCACGGCTTCGTTAGTCTGGAAGAACAAAAAGAAGAACAAAAATAACAAAAAAAGCCTCGTAAAGCTTTAGTCGTTTTCTTCGAGATAGCCCCTTAATCGGATGTTAACGATGCGGGAATCAAAGAAATGTATTTCGTTCCGCGTACCTCTCCGTATATTTTAAATGTGCACGAATTCTCTTCCAATTCAATATTGGTGATGCCGTCGACTTTTCGGGCCTGCTGAATATTCGCTCCATGAGCACCGATAGCTAAGCCCATGAGGTCTTCCCGTACGTTGAATTCATCTGTGTATCTAGTAACACACATCACATATCGTGTCATAAAATCATATAATACCTAAACGAAATGAACATAAGGGAACAAGAGAGATCACAAGCGTCGAAAGCTACAGGTTAACAAATTAAACGCCCCAGTCGCGAGGCATCGATAAGTTTCGAAGGAAGAAAAATCGTCCTCTTGGAGCTTTCGCGACGGTGTCACGATTTTTTTTCGGGTGATATTCAGTAAGTCATGCGATGAATTCATGCCCAATCTACCACGACAGTACAATCGAAATTATCGAAGGCCAACCACCAATCGAATTTCAATAATTGGACCTTCAAAATAATTCGCTGCATCGTTTTTCTACTATTTTGGGGACATAAAATATTTATGTATAACATAGTTTGCATTTGCATGCAATCTAGAAAAATGTGTTTACAATTTTTCTTTTACGACACGTAACTAGCACTAATCGGGATTATTATCTGAGTGGCTTGCATTGTGGCAGGAGAAACGTTCGCGTCACATTTACATAGGCCTAATTGTATTATTTTTTTTGTCGTTATAAAAAAAAAAAATTTATATATACGTTGAAATAAAAAAAAATGCTTAATCCCTGCATTCAACATAACAATGGAATCCTGATCGAGGCCCCTTGATTTTTTTTTTTTTTACTTTGAGCGTCGACGAAAAAATCGATGCGATGATTTGGTGAGTGGTGTTTATTCCCTTGTTTTTTTCCTCTATTTCATTTAAACGCACGGAATAGAGCCACCGGTTTCCATCGTGACATCAAAGTTCCAAAATATATGTATATCAGAGTTTCTCATAAACAAACTATATTCGTCGTCAGTTACCATTAAATTCATCGTAAATTCGGAGCTGTGAAACAAAAGATGTACTTTTTGTCCTTATCATAAATCGCACAACTATCTACTCAATTAAACAGACAGAGATAGTGAAAGAAATAGGCTGAGTGCCGGTCACAGAGCTCACTATTCGATATATCATCCCACGCAAATAACTACACAGCATATAATTGAAAAATGATATAGGAAAAAACACATCCTGCGTAAATGCGTGTTCAAAGCGTTTTGTAAATTGATCGCCGACCGACAAACGAAAATCTACGAACAACGCATGAAAGCATGCACACTGAAAAGTGTCGTATATATAAAAATCTTTGGATTCCTATGTTTTATTTGATTGATCGTTTTTTTGCCGATTTAAAAAAATGAAAAAATGCAGCGTGTAAATTTGTCATAACAATAAGCTATCCTTAAATCTAATGCCACGCCGCGATAATCTTCTCACCTTGAATTCGTTCTCACTCCTGTCTCAAAGTCTGAGACACGCTGATATATAAAGTTTGAAGATCTAAATTTGCTGAAATGAGAAAGAAACCCTGATGTAACACTAGGCGGAAACTCAATTTAACGAGGATGGCCCTATCCCGTGACCTCCTCTCCTCCCATTCTGTCTGTATGCTTTTCCTCTAGCGAAAAAACCTCTCGCGCGAAAAATATACGGTGCTTCTTTTATATGTTTTATATATATTCTTCGTTCTTTCGTTTCACACCTCCTACCTCGAAAATAATTCTTTCTCCACCACGTCACCAAATCCTGTTAATGTTTGCGAATGTAAACAAAAAGAAACCAAAGAATTGAGTAAAACATCGTAGCGTTCACCTAGGACCTTCACAACATGATAATTGGAAGAACCTGACCGCGAAACGAATTTCCTATCGACGGTGGAAAATTCACGATGCAACCATGGATGACGATGAAGATTAGCCGCTCTCATCCGACAACACCCTTTCGCCATTTACCAGTGTTTGACAAGGTTCGTGTTATTATTATTTTTTTTAACTAAACGAAATGCCTTTGACTCTGCCATTGAATGCGAACCACAGACAGGATGGTAGCTCAGGACGGTTGTATGGATATAGGCAGGTGATCTGACTAGATTTTGTGTTTTTCTTTTTTTTCGAGTGATGCCGAACGGGCATGGTGGATTTTTGTTTTTCTTTTCATTAGAAATATCGCTTACCCGCCGATCGTTTGAAGTTTCGTCGATTCGAGTTGACGCGCGGCTTCCTCCGTTCTCTTCAGTAACAATACCTGAGGAAAGAAACGAAAGAAAAAAAAAAAAAAGAAAACTCGAGATATTATAGTTTGCAGCAAACGTTGAAATTGCAATTTTCGTTGCGATTGAATGAAAGAGGTTTTATACTTTTTGCGAGAGGTTTCGGAAGTGCATCTCCTTGAGCATACTACTGTGCCGTTGGAGATTTTCGTTGCGGGAGATGGCCAGCAGTACTCCGCGTTCGGGCACGTAACGACATACCGCGGCGCCTATCGCCTTTTGAAATTCCTTGTGTACATTTTCCATTTTGGCGCTGCAAAAAAAAAATTGCAATAAAATCGTTGCACGCTTATTCTCTCGGATTGTCTATGACGTGTGGAAAGTTGTAGACGATAAAAAAGAAAAAAAAAATGTAATCGTTTTAACATAAAACATTTCACTTACAATTCCCTCAGTTCTTCAGGTACATCTATTTCTATCTTGTGAAACGTATTTTCGTCAATCGGCGGATTTGGATTTTTTATTCTCAGACGCTCGGACGGTACTATTTCCGTGTAACTGTATTCCCAACCGAGGTATTCGACGACTAGGAAACCACCCTTGATCATCTGCAAAAAAATAACATAATCAATTCGTATGGGTACAAAAATGGGTTGAAGAAAAAAAAATGTAATTGTTTCAAAAATGAGTAGCATCATATCGTTACCTTGATGAGAGCTTTCCACCATCCGCAAACTTCCTGGTCATTCGCTCGAGAGTATACCTCGATCTCCTGACCATCCTGATACTCCGTTTTGGGAGCATCCTTCAGAGGTAGACGGACTTGAGCAAAAGGAAACTTTGATTCGGGTTGCCAGCTGCAAAAAAAAAGATCCTGCATAAAAATGTAATCGACCGGACAGAAAATTTTCTGCGCCGTCACGAATCACAATAATTTGTCGTCAGCATAGAAAAAAAAAAAATTGCCAAACATTCTGGAGAAACTCACTCGGTGTCGAAAGCCACCTGAACCTCCTCTTCGAATACATCTGTGACGCGGGCCTGTGGGTAAAAAAAAAAATCGATGAAAAAATGTTATAAAATCAAATTAATCAGAGTCTCCGAGAAGTCTCAAAGTGGGTGCAGAAAAAAAAAAAAATCTTTTTTTTCGCCTCTGATGTCGAGTCTCCGCCATTGCTTGGTATCGCGTCGTCGGTGTTGCACACAGTTGGGCGACGGGATAGTCATCGAAAAAAGATAGTCGACGAAAACTTTGTAGAGCCGCTCGGGTCGTCGAACGTATCGTCGATCGGCGAAGCAAATCGGCGACAGCGTTATCGATAGCGAACGAAAATCACGCCCTGTCAAACGAGACATGGCGTCGGAGGAAGCCGCGTTACCTCGACGAAACTTTTGATATCCGAATGATTCGCAAAGTACGAGCCGAGTTGCTTAGAAAAATCGTCTACCGAGGCGTACGTTGCAAGTTAATTTATCGAAGTTACAGATACGTAACAATTTACGTATACTTTTCATATAACGAACCTTATAATATGCTCCGTTTTCGCCGCATACTTCGACTGCGAGATCCTCCATCTTGCTTATGTATGATGACGGCTCGGCTCCTTCGCTACAGAGCGGCGGGCATGCTGTGCGCCGAGCGGCACGAGTCAGAGTCTAGAGATACAACGAGGAGAGGCGGCTCTCTTGTTCCCCGTTTCTCTGTCCCCGACGTATATTGTATATGTGTTGGTGTGCGTGGTGTACAGTCTGTCGGCGTAGTTGACCCGCGCCGGTGGCCGGAAACAGTTGAAGCTCCTCGGCTCCGATGTAATTCGTCAATTTTTCATCTTCCAGCCAATTGCATTCGCCCGACTAACGCGCGGCGCACTTCAAGCCGTCCGGCGAACCGAGCGACCCCGACGACTGTACGCCTCGCGTGCCTGTGACGCCGCGTTTCTATTGGACGAAACGGACGAGAGACGAAACGAGACGACGATGCACGTTACCGCGGACCGTGCTGCCGCTCCGTCGTTTCAACACGATTTTTGGATCGAATTCTTTCGGTCGTGGTTGCTTATGTAAAAAAAGAAAAAAAAACAAAAAACAATACAGAAAGTAGAAAAAGAACAACACTTAAGCGCCGGTGGAGTTTTCGAGGGGCCTACTAGGTAACCACGAGCCACCCGATGAGGAGCAGTGTCCATAAGTGCGGTCGGCGGTAGCGCAGCTCGACAGCTGCATCTTCCGCGTCGATTTTGCCCTCTCCCCTCCCCGTCTCTCCCTCTCGCGAGTTTATATATTTTCCTCTCCGTCTGTGGCTGTGCAGCTGACTTTGCTGAATAAAAAAGTAATATACATCCATCCCTCCCTCGCCTCGTATCTCTAACCCGAGGTTTCGTCGTGCTGTTGCAAATTGCTACTACGTTTATAACACTAATTCAGTCTGTCGTGTATATATCGTCCTCCTACCGTCGCTCGGACTTTCTTACGCAGATTCTTATTACTGCTGTCGGGAACAAAAAAAAACAGAAGCAAAAAAAAACCACGCACTGACAGAACAGTATTTCCGATGCTGACGAGTGTGACAGCACCGACAAGTTCACACGAACGACGATGTCCGGTAGCAGCGATTCCGAAGAGTTCTTTGATGCGGAAGATGACAGCTTCAACCGCACCTCACGGTAATATCTGCTAGCTGGATACGCTTTTTTTATATAATAATTTTTTTTCATGTATTAATATTTTGCGTTTTTTTTTTTTTTGCAATTTTGTTGTGCTCGCTGTGCGACACAGAAAAAGCAGAGCCAGGGAGTCCCTGTCGGCGGAGACCTCTGAGGACAAGGTTGCCACCCCAAAGACAGAGCTGGACGACAATGTTTTCGTTAAGCCTATGGACCCTAAGCCGCCGGCGGAGAGCGCGAGAAATAATTTAGATGTGGAGAGGAAGACCAGCATCGAGAAACCTGTGAGTATCGTTTGTTACAGATTATTCCAACTCGTTGCTACAATTTTACAAATGTTTGTTTAAACAATCGCACAAAGTATAGTATTCACATTGTAAAATTTTTTATTATGTATTCATTTATTTAACAGAATATAATATAAGTATTAATTTTATAACTATTTTATTTATTTTATGTTATTATATGTTTTATTATTTCATAGTCCATAAGTTTCAAATATACCAATTTAGTAATTTATACGCATGGATGATTCACTTTCATTGAAACCATATGAAACACCTCCCTCTTCGTCCATCCCGGGTTCGATCGGTATCAATAACTGTAATTAACTTTTCTCACGGGTACTTGTATGTACAGTCAAAAGAAGAGTCACGTTGAAAGGGGATATCCTCTCGCTTTCGATGAGACTTTTCTTTTGATCATGAACGCCACAATCCGTGAGAAAGGTTGACTACAGTTTTTATTATCGACCGCGATATTGCACAGGTTCTTCAATTAAAAGAAACTGTAATGATATACATTATTGTCATCTATTTGTAATATAACATAAATTTTTATAAATTTGGGATAATCGGGGAAGCATTTTTCTATGACTGACGAAAGCTCGACTATTGCAGGAGGATGAGGCGCGAGGCTCGAGTTCGGACACCATAGTCGGTAGGCGGAGATTTCGCGAGTTGCGACAGCGCATGCAAACGGAAGACGACGATATACCGGTGAACAGTTCACCGCCAGACAGTCAAACTTCGTCGATCGAGGGTGTTTATCCGACGCCGTCGAAGACGTCCCATCCCTTCAGAATAATAGAGCACGACACCGTGAGCATGCAGAGCATGACGTCGCTGGGACGAGTGGGCCGAATATTGGCAGGAGTTGCGGACGGCGTTTCGGCGATATTGCCGCCTGGCCCGGTGCAACCGGCGCCCGCGACTCTGACCCGCGACAGTCAGATGTCCTCTATCGCTAGCATACCGAGTCGAGATGAGGACACCGCGTCCGGGAAGCTCTCCCAGTCGTCGAGCATCCTCACTCTGTCCGGTGACATTCTTCAGGACGTGCCGGTGAACGGCAGATCCGATTACGCGATAACGACGGAAGTCGACAAGACCGTTGTCCTTCAGGAACCGGACGTCATAGCGAGCACGAAAAATAATGGAAAGACAATGGAGATTTCAGAAAGTACCGTGCCCATTATAATTGGTGCACCGGTCGCACCGCCTAGACGAAAAAAGAAATCGAAACCTCAGACGCCCACCGATCTCGCTGTAAGATATTATACTTTGACTTTAAAAAAATTAAGTTTCGTTTCTTTGTACTTTTAGATTTGGGCACCGCGCTCAACATTTTTATTGTTCACTGAGCTTTGCGAATGGTAGAAAGAAAAAAAAGCGTTTGGTGAATTTGAATAATTTCAGCCAACGTCGGCCGACTCATCGGTGACCGCTTCAGCACTGCCAAGTCCAGCTAGCACGATAGAGTCTATAACGAGAGAATTCGAGCACTCGCTCGACATACGTTCAGCAACAAAGGGACAATACGTCGTAAAGCCACAGGCAAGTTTCTCTAGAAGTAATTTCATCCTTTACCTCAGGGATGGCCAAATTGCAGCGCAAGAATCGCCCTCGAAAGGATTTTATATGGCCCGCCGAAGCATCCGGGTCAGTCTTATATCGATACGTGTAAATTGCTCTCAGGCAGTCATGTCTTCCCTTGAAACCCGAAACCCTCCCCCCGTTGCTTAGTTTTCTTTTTTTTTCCCAATGCCTTGTAAACACGAGGTTTTAGACCTTCGGTTGAATCTGAACTGAGCACAGAGTGTAAATTGTTGTTGGATTTTTGCATTATTATTCTTTTTTTAAAGCATCCGTATCCCAAAATGTATAATGCCCGCAATATATATATATTTTTTTGACCGCGATTTTGTGGAAATGAGATTGTTGTTTTCTTATTAAATATAATCTTCATATAAAATAATTGTTTTTATCAATTTTCTGCAGGACGAGGACAAATCAAAAGCAGAAGGCCCGTCGACCGAAGAATTGGAAAGACTGGAGAGGATGAAAGCCGAACTTTTGAGTATAAGATCGAGCACAAAATCTAGTAGTCCCATGGGCTCGATGTCGAGCAACAGTATTGGCCGTTATTCTCTAGGTCCCCACAAGATATCGGGTTTCAGCCCGCAGGGATCGCGGGAACGGCGCAAATCGGCCGGCGACCAGGACATGGTCAAACAGCTCAATATGTTTGTGAGAACCAGAACGGATTCGGGAAAATGTCTTACGGACATGGTGAGTCAAAGAGAAGACTGCCCAGCGAATCCATTAACCCTTCGCGTACGGGAGGCTGTGCGAGGATCTCGATTTCGGACGATACGGCCGAAGCGAGTACTTACATTGCGCGGTATAAAAATCGCTATATCTCAAAAAAATCGATGAAACCGAAATTCGGTAAACTACTCATTGAGCAATATTTATTTATTTATTTGAATAGAAACGGGTCAAGCTCAATTACACTAGATGCGAACTCCCATCCATCGATTTGGTATAATGAGAATGACCACACATGACATAAGTAGATACAAACGAAGCTTAACCCTTCACGTACCGAATCCTTGTTCAACGAGGACCTAGAATTTGCCAAGGCGCAACCTTCAAACTATTCGAATAACACATTAATGTGCTACAAAAAATCTGTGAAAATTCACAGATGCACCTTGAAGTGTTGATTTTTAGATAACGCAGAAGGAAATTTATTACGAACATCCGTATCGTTTTTGTGCTGAAAAGAATGCATGGTAGTTTGCGATCGGCAAAAAGTTCCCGGTACTTGAAGGGTTAAAGACTAACCGTAAGGAAATATTGACTCGATTTGAAATGGATTGGAGAGCCGACGAAGGGAGGAAGTCAGACACTATTTTATTATTTTATGTCGCCCGGTGCGAAAATGGCGGTCTTGCACCATGTTAAATAAAATGTTGTACGATACTCGTGTGAAAAACGTTTCCTTAACTCGTGTGATTAAAACACTTGTCATAAAAAGTTATTTCGCACTAGTATCGTAATATACTATTCCATTATTATTATACTTGTGCAAAATAATATTTTTATCGTCAAAATATAGTGTGCCGTTGTTATCCGAAATGTATACTTCCAACCGAAGACTGAGAAGGTCGCGGAGTCACTCTCGGCAGGAGGCTCCCGTACGCGAATCATTGAAAAAAATCGACAGGCAACACCTTTCGCGAGCTTGAATTTTTCCTCACTTTGAAATTATCGTGTTTTCAGGAAATCCTGCAGCAAGTGACTGTACTGAATCTGGACACCGGTGAGCGTGTGCCGCTAAGCATAGCCGAGGACAAGCTGCCCCAGTGTATAAATCCGTTGTCTCTACATATCATGAGGCTAACATCGGAGTACATAAGTAATTCGAGTCTCGAGAAGGAGAAAGAGAGCGACGAGGAGAGCGTCGACAGTAAGATGTCGAGTATACCGCCCGACGACGAGGTAACGGTCGGTCGGGTTCGAAAGAAGACCCAAAAATTGAAGAAATTCTTCGGTGCGACAGTGAAGAAAACGATGTCGAAGGCAAAGTCTATAGCGCAGGAGGTGTCGCACGCCAGGCACAAGGAGGACGTTATGGACATACCCGACGACGTTTATCCGGGCGAGCCTCAGTGCATTAAATTGAAGGCGTCGAACAGTCACAAGGGTCCATACGAATTTTCGTGTCTACAGCACGTGCAAGATCTGAGTGGCGAACACGTGGGACCGGTTTGGTGCATGAAATTCTCGGCCTGCGGTAGACTGTTGGCCACGGCCGGGCAGGATCGGGTCCTGAGGATCTGGGTTCTGCGCGACGCTTTCACGTACTTTCAGGACATGAGAACGAAGTACAACGCTGAGAAGGTCAGTCCGACACCTTCGCAAGAATCCCTCGTGTCTCAACAGTCGCTGGAAGATCCGAGCATAATAGCGAACGCTTTCAGCGAAATCGAAGGCACGAAGAGCCCGTTCATGCCGAAACCGTTCTGCACCTACACCGGACACACATCCGATCTTCTCGACGTGTCGTGGTCGAAAAATTACTTCGTACTCTCCTCGTCGATGGACAAGACGGTGAGATTATGGCACATATCCCGTAAGGAGTGCCTGTGCTGCTTCCAGCACATAGATTTCGTAACGGCGATCGTGTTTCATCCCAAAGATGATCGTTACTTTCTCTCGGGTTCCCTGGATGGCAAGCTTCGTCTGTGGAACATACCAGACAAAAAAGTCGCCGTCTGGAACGAAGTCGACGGACAGACGAAGCTCATAACGGCCGCGAATTTTTGTGAGAATGGAAAATTCGCTGTCGTCGGCTCTTACGATGGAAGATGTATATTCTACAACACTGATCAGCTCAAGTACCACACGCAGATCGACGTCAGATCGACGAGGGGAAAAAATTCGCGGGGACGAAAGATAAGCGGAATCGAGCCGATGCCCGGCGAGAACAAGATACTCGTCACCTCGAATGACAGCCGCATACGCCTGTACGATCTGCGCGACTGCAATCTCTCGTGCAAGTACAAGGGTTACGTTAACGTGAGCAGCCAGATAAAAGCGAGCTTCAGTCCCGACGGTCAGTACATCGTCAGCGGATCGGAGAATCAATGCATTTACATATGGAAGACTCATCACGATTATTCGAAATTTTCGAGCGTCCGAAGAGATCGCAATGATTTTTGGGAGGGCATAAAGGCACACAACGCCGTCGTCACGTGCGCCGTTTTCGCGCCGAATCCGGACAGCATCATACGGCAGATCGAGGCGAGGGAACAGTGTGAGGGCAAGGACGATGCGAAGAACGGTGCAGGCCCGAGCGGAATACCGCCGCCCGTCGACCCGGTCGTCGAACAACGCACCAAGGGCTGCGGCGGCCACGTACTCGTCAGCGCGGACTTCAATGGATGCATCAAAGTTTTTCTCAACAAGACTAAACCAAAGCATAGCTCACTACCTGCTTCGGCACTCGCGTAAATTCGAAAATTTTCGATCTTCTTTTTACTTTTTTCCTCGAGATTAGAAACGATTGAGTCGGTGATTGCTTTTCTTTTTATTTTTTTTCGATATCTTCTCGGTCGAGAAATGCATATGTTTCGAGCAATTTTTCTCTTTTTGGTCTTTCGGCTGCGTAGTCGCACGCGGGACAATATCGCTTGCATCGTCGCAGCAGCTCTACACACTCTATCGCACCGTAACGTGCTACACGCGGGAGACCGTACACTCAATCGAACGTTAACTTTTAGTTTTTTTCATTGGTGCATCTGTGAAAGTATATAAAACGTAAGATTTTATCCGATCGAATCACGACGAGGCGAACGGCGAATCATTGATAAACAAAAAAGAGAAAAAACAAAAAAATCGTTTTTTATGGGTATTATCATCGATCGGTTTTAGACTTTCTTTTTAGGTATACGCTAGGAGACGAAATACCGGTGAATATCGTGTGAAAATTGACAATTTATAAATTTTCATTTGAAGGGACATGCGAATATGCGAAAGCTTCGACGTGAATTTATCTAAAGACGAGGGAGAGAGTGTGAGTACTAAAATTGCTTGCAAATGGAAGTTACACGAGTTATCGTTCGACAATAAGGATCACCTTTATTCGTAAGTCCGATCGATGCTGCAAGTTCCTTCGTCGGTGTTTGTTTTTCTCGTCACCCAGCGGAAGGGTGGCTCGGGCTGCTCTCGTAACGTGAACTCTACACGCATGTTTACACACTTTGTCAATTAAGTACGCAGTGCCGGCGACTATCTTGCGGTGTTCTCGGAGCATACATTTTTAAGTGAACCCCTCGATCGCTTTGTTAAAAAAAAAAGAATAAAACGACGAAAAGAAAGATGAATTTTAGAAAATAGCGTGCTGAACATTGTTTCGAAGAATCGGCTATGAAAAAGAAAAAAAAAAGAAAATTTACTCAAACCGGAAGTAGAAAAAGAAAAAAAACCAAAACCAATGTGTAAATAACTGCGAAAAAGACGAGACCCTTATATAGATACATCGTGTAAATGCAATTGTAAATATTTTTAATGGCATAGCGCAAACGCTTAGCTATCGTATAATTGCCATTCAGCGAGCGGCGTGCACAAAAAAAAAACAAGCAAAGAAAAAAAAATACAAAACAAACCAACAAACTAAGTACCGTTTCCGATCTCCTATTAGTCGATTGTATTATACGAAAGTGTATTGAATAACGTTTCATTAATTACTATTCATATTTGTTTGTTTGTTTTACATAGATTATCGAAATGAACAAAACTATATATACCTATATATATATGTATAAAGAAGATATAAAGAAAAAAAAAAGTATAACGAGTAACGTTTGATTTCTTGCGGTTATATCTCTCAGACGAGACGTTTGCCCAGAGTCGCCTCGCAGGCTCCTTGACATTGTTAAACGCGGGGCGCACACGCGAACGGATGTAAGCGCGTCTACCGGTGCAACGTGGAGAGAACTACCGTGCGCGTTCTCGCGCGGTGAACGCGCTCTCATCTATAGGTCAGTCGCATGCGAGACGGTGGCGGCGGTCGGTCGGTCAGTCGGTCGATTCGTCCGCTTGTTCAATTCCCACATCTTCGGTAAAACACACGATTCCAACGCCTCTCTCTCCGTCCCGCCTCCCTCTCGCGTCTACCCATTCGAAATCCTATCCCACCGGCTTCGATGAGGCGTGGATCGAAGACGAATTCCTCGACATCTTGAGGTCGCGACTTCCGAAATCTTGCGGTCAATGACCCGGTTTTGGACTCTCAAAAATAATAATAATAATAATAATCGGCACACTCTTATGTCCGTGGGAAAAAACTTGCCTTCGACCGGACGGAAAGCATACTAGCTAGAAATGTATAAGTAAATATCTGCGAAACATTCAAGGTCAACTCGAACGATCTCCGACCCTGGTAAATTTTCTATTCGATCGATTTTGTTTTTCTTTCATTTTCTTTCTCTTTAGACATACATAGTGTCGATATAGTTCACGTACTGAACGGTCAGGAGTTGTTTTTTTCTGGCATACGCTACGATTATATACTTTCTCGAAGAGTTCACATACCTTCCTGGTATTTTCATTCATCCCGCGTGTTCTGCATTCACGCTCGTGGATGAGAGACACGCATCTTCGGAATGCACTTGCGACCGTCGAGGATTAAGTGGCGAGTTTAACGAGTCATCCTTGTATGCGTTACACTCCTCATCTGTGTTGCAGCGGCGATGTCCCCCATCTAAAGTCCTCGCCTCAAGCACCGTAGAAACGAGGCACGCCTTGGGGGGTCTCGGATAAAGCATTATCGACGACTACGTCAAAATTCGTTTCGAATCCGTCTCCAATATCCCGAAATTTCCAAAATACAATTCGATGATAAAAAAGAGTTCACGCTTCGAGCATTGTAGAAACGAGGCACGCCTTGGGTTGTCTCGGATACCCCAATTATTGATGATCGACAACTACCACAATATTCGTCCCAATCTGTTTCAAACATCCCGAAAATTCCAAAATCCAATTCGATGATAAAAAAAGGCCTCACTTCAAGCACTGAAGCGAGGACGATCGACGACTACCACAATATTCGTCCCAACCCGTCCCAAAAATCCGGGTAATTCCAAAATCCAATTCTCCGAAAAAGAAAAAAAGCACGAAAGGTTTATCCGTGCAGTATCATAGCATAGTGTAGAAACCTACAGTCGAATTCGTGTCAAGTTCGGCGGGACCGGTCCGACGCATCGCGGTGAGATAGAGGTTATGTATTAGAGGGGGATATCGAATCTTTGAGAATGGGACAAAATCGTGCCAAGCGGACTGGCAGGCAGGGGGGAACGCGTCCGGGCTCGACGATCCTCCGGGAGAGGAGAATACGGTGAAGGATAACAAGAGGGGGTAAATAAGGCTTTATACGCTTACACAGTCATCAGCACGAGCGACGAGCTGTGTACTCGGTCGAGTGTTGATGGGGATGCTGAAACGGAGGGAGGTGACGTCGGCGAGAGGGAGCAAGAAGAAGAGGAAACAGACGAGGAACGAACGAACGAGGAACGAAGAGGAGACGGCGTTTACGAGCGGTCAGGGGGAAAGGGGGGCCGGTCGCCGATGTGTGGTGAACAAGGAGATATCTCGGTGAGCGAGGGACCTATATAACTGTACCGCGTGTCTGGGTCAGGGGGCGGTCCGCCACGTTATAGTATACTCTGTATATCGGACAGGTGTATCCCATTCCGACTCCGGCACGAGTTCGCGCGTACACGCATCCCGCCGCCGCCACCTGCATCATCATCGTCATCTAGCTACCGCCGGGCCGCTTCTCTTCTCGTTGTATACAGAGAAAACAACAGGCAGACGCTCGTCGACGTCGAAACGTTGACCACAACTCGAAGATAACTCTCCATACCGCGGTTATTTACCATTCGGCAAAAATTTCACGAAGATTCGTTCCCGAGACTGGCTCGATGAATCGGAATCGATGAACTTTATTGGTTTTGCGTATACGATTCGAGATACACATATACATACATGTATATGTACACGTTTTATTTTCGCGTTGTTCCAAGCAATCTTGGAATTTATTTCGATGGGGCCAGTTTAAGCACGGCGGTCGAATAAGCCCTTCCCGAATCTGTGTCACCGCGCCGTTGAGACTTGTGTCAGTGAAAAACGGCGATAAGAACATTGAATCGCTGTCGCTTCGAGTCGAAGCACTGTGCCCGAAGCTGTTTCATCCGATCGAGAGGCGCCGATGTGTACGAAGGTGACCCGCTGCATTTGCTCGGGTCTGACCTGTTACTGTCCGTTTCTACTGGCGGGACCCTACTGTCTTTAACCTATTGTGCCTATTCAGTGATTGTGCTCGCAACCCGGCGCTATTCAACGCAGCTCCTGCCGCCGCTGTTGCTGACAGCATTGTGCCATTGACCGGAGAATCACGAGGTATTTGTCACACTATAATTTAACACGGCGAAGATAGTCTCGTTCGACCCGGCACTACGTTTTGAATCTATTTTCCGTTTCGTAAAACATATTCGTAAAATTAAGTTCCTGGTGCCTATAAAAATTGAGACCACGGTTAAAAAATTGATGGGACAGGGTAAAGGGCGCTTAGATCACTGAATATGAATCGTAACTATAACCCAGATAGAAAAATGACGGCACGGCGACGGAACGGTGGCGGTAACTATGTTACGATGCCCACGTCACTGCATGTTTTTCTATCTGGGAATGTGCGCTGCTGGTGTGTCTAATAAAATTTACTAACCGCTGCCGCGGAACAAAGTGGAGTATACATATCTCGCGTTTCCCGTAGCATCTTCTTACAACTAATCTCCGTCCAATCTTCGCGGTCCCTAGCCGTTCGCCGTCAGAGTTCTCAATGACGAAGTGCACTCGCACGCGCTCGCCGTACGTTCGCTGTATGCGCGTTTAATTAGCACCGCAGAACTACGAAACAAGTTATTCTCCCTCGCTACCGGTGTACGTGAGACGAAGAGAAACGGAAGGACGGATGGAAGGAACAGAGACTGCAGTTTATCGCATTAGTAACAGAACAAAGAGTGGTAAATAAACCACGCGGTCAGGCGAACTCCTCGCCTGCGAGCAGCTCCGCTTATGTAGAGTAGAATCAACAAACTAAAGCGACACAGCCAATTACGATATGTAGTTCGGAGATGAAAGAAAATCAAAGACAAAATGATTTAAATGATCTCACCCGTAAATTGTTGTACGCTTCAACTATATACATTTAACACACCAGCGACTTCAGGCAATTACTGCAGCCAGATGTTGACACTGTTGTTAACAGCATCGTACAATCGCCTTACGTCGCTGCGTTCGGAGATTCACACCGTGCATTGTCCGTCAACGAGTCTCGTACGAGAGTTCATGGGAGCGAGTCCCACGTATTCCCACTGGCACTCGGTCTTCTTTGTCTCCGTAAAACGCTTCGAATGGATCCGTTGCATCAGACTACCAGGCGAACTAGCCACGAGGAAACGGTGCCGGCCTTAAGGGGAAGTGAAATATCGCGGTCGGTAATGAAAACTGTAATGAACTTTTCTCAAGGGTACTAACTTTTTTGAGGAAAAAGCAAATTCGAGCCGGATGCACACGGTAATTTCGCATCCGGCTAAAATTCATTTTTTTCTCAAAACAAATTAGCACCATTGAATAAAGTTAATTTGAAAATTGCAACTATCTCTCTCACACTCGTGGCCCCGTCACGTGACTTTCACCTCCCCTTAAAGTACGACTGCCACGTGGTCGGGCGAGCGAACGCGTCCAAGAGATACATATATAGGGCACCGCACGCGCCCTCCGCGTTTTTCCTTAGACATTAGCGTGCGCATCGGCTTAGACGGTAAGAAAGAGAGTTAATTCGCCTCTCGCGCGGGTAAACAAGTCGCCGCGTGCAGCGCCAATGGTGTTAGAAAAAAAAAAGACAAAATGGCGACGACCCAACTCCCGGAAGTGTAAGTCTTTTCCCGCGCTCGACAATGTCTTTTTCACAACAAGGAATATATCAAAGTCCCTCAACGTCGTTCAACATCTGTTTCACTCCACGAAACAGGTATAGTAAAACGTAACGTTCGTGTTTCCGGCGGTGTTCTGTACGACCGGCAGTTTCTCGTGTGTACGGTTGGACACGCGGGTTACGTGCATCGCGCCCGAGCGCGCGTTATGGTGCACGTTATGGCGCACATTACGACGGAGGTCAGGCTCCAGGAGAGATACACCGGACCGAGTAAGCCTCGAATCCCGCCACGTGCCGCAGCCGGCTCATCGTCCTTCGCGGCCTGTTAATTTCATCTCGTTAGTATTATCATTATCATCGCCGGTAGTTGCAGACTCGGAGACATGAAAACCACTGTAATCCAACTTCATTATAAATTATCGCGCCTGGATAAATTCATTTTATTGCCGCTTTCGAGCATATTACTTCACTTGCTCTACCATCACAAGAAAAAGAAACCGCCGGTCGGCCTGTACAATTAATGTCTCCGCTGATCTACTACACATTTTATATGATAAGTATTCGTCAAAAATACACTATAAAAAAAAAAAAAAATTAGTATGAAATTTTATGTACCGGACTGAAAGTTTCTATGCAAAAACTGGTATATTAAATTTCATGTACAATTCGTTTACAATTCATGCGATGAAAAATTAATGTTCAGCGTGTTAAAAACATTGGGGACACATTTTAATGCTTTACTTTAATTCCAGCGAAAAAGTATATTATTTTTCATCACAATCATACATTAACTTTAATATACATACCAGTTTTTGCATAAAAACTTCCCACCATGGTACATTAAATTTTCAATTTTATTTTTACACTATACAGGAGGAAGGAACGTCACCCGGAATGCATGTGTAATAGACGAAAAAAGGAAAGGGAGGGAGAATAAAGGGGAAAAACAAGGATTGGCCCTGATTTCCATAGAGGTCACCATGATAAGTATGAAACAAACATCGGGAGTGAACAGCCGGGAGCAGTCAGGCATCGACGGGGCGTGGGGCAAACGCTTCATTATGCGAACCCCGTGTGTGTTTCGAGTATAACCCGAAGAGTCGATAAAACCGTTATATGTATTTGGCAGAGAGCCATTCCTCCGGTGTACTCGATTCGTTGATGCTCCCCACCCTCCCCTGTGCGGGCCGCGTTAAAGCTTCCGCGGCTGGGTTTTGTCGGCGAGGAAAGAATCGCTTGCCGATATATGGGTGAGACCAAGCGCGCTACGGATAGCCCCGAGCGTTTTCTTTGACGATGGTCCATACCGAGCACACCGGTACGGTATAGTATCCAACTTTTTTTTCCGTAATGTTTGGGAGGAACAGAGGGGAAAGAATTATAACGCTCTGTGAGAGAAGAGCCCGGAGAAAGGTCCCTGAAGCGTCATCGAAATATTTTTTCGTCCGTTAACCACACGAGCGAGATGAAAGATATCGAATGACCCGTTGCTTCATTCAGACGAACAGGTTAAAAATCTTCTCCGTTTCTCTCCGAGCGACAAACGCTCTTATGGCGAAGAGTTACGATAGCAGGGATACTACCTCGCCACGAGGACGGCCCAGACGATGTCCCGTAACTAACCGACTACGACCACTGATACCACACTCGCTTTTGCCGTTTTCGAAAGCCCTAGGGCATCCTCGACGCTAATCGATCCCGCTCTTGATCGAACGCTGTTTGCAACTCCGTGCTTCATCGGATACTCGACAGATTACCAACTTTAATGCTGACAACAGCAAAATGCTTTTACATCTTATTAACCTTTCGAATGATATTTCATATATGGAGCATGTATTAATAACAATACGTCACCATGGGCAAAAAAATGTATAAAGGTTTCTTAAAATTCAAAAAGTCAATACGAACACTTTGCGGATATGAGGCAAACTCCATAGCGGTGCTTTGACGATAGAGCGGAAATACAGTTAAAGAGGTTGGGGCGCTTCACAGTAGTCAAACGAGCGGTACATCTAACCCCTTGCGTCACGGTGGGACATAAGGTGTCCCACCTTCTTTCGCTCAGATTTCAATATTTTAAACTAATTTCTTGACGTGAAATACCGAGGTTTGGTTTTTATAGTGTCAAAATGGATAGCTCAAAGGGTTAATGTCGTTTGTACAAACTTTTACGCATCTATTGATTATAGTGGATGGTTATTGGTATTACAGCCGATGTCCTTAACCTAGAAAATTATTACAATGGATTTGCCAAAAAATTAACTGGTTTGTGCTAGTTTTCGAAATGGTAAATATTCGTTAAGTTTTTTCAAAGAATAATCCGTAATTTTTACTAATTTTTTATGTTTTACGGCACGTTCCCCCGCCTTCAAAGATGCTCTACGAATTCGCTGTCTAGATATTCGATAACATTTGCCGTTTAAAATTGGCAGCCTTTTGATTATCCATTGACGAAATTCCTTCATAAACAAGCAGCTCTCATCTTTTAGCGGAAAGTACTATCGAATATTTAGAATCCACCAAAAATTGCGGATTATTCTTTGAAAAAACTTAATGAAAATACATCGTCGACAATTAACACAGACCAGTTAATATGTTTTTTCAAATTTATCGCAATTAAAGTTTTTCTGAGGTTAAGGATATCTGCTGTAATACAAATAACTACGTGGTAACGTGTCCGCTTAAATTTTTATTTTTTAAGTACTTGGCGTCGAGACGCTGCCGTGTCATTTGATGCACTATAATCAACAGATGAATGAAAGTTTGTAAAACCAACCTCAAAAATGTAGCACTCATCTGACCACTGTGAAGCGTTCCAACCTCCTTAATAAAAAGTGCACAGTAAAAAATACAGCTTAATCTCAAGGACACGTAGCGAAGAAAATTTCTTCGCTCATTCGAGGTTAGGTTGCAAACGCTAGTAATACGAAATGGCCAACGTGTACCAAATTGCCCATAAATACCGGCGTAATTTTACGATCGGCTTGCAATACGAGAAGTGACGCCGGTAGAGGAGAAAAACACGTACGAAGGTAAATCGGTATTGCACACGTGTGCAACGGAAGAGACGTCGCTGTATTTAGTAGGACATTTCAGTGGCGCATTCGCGGAGAGGAGTGGGCATTAAAAAACGCGTGGAGACCGGCAATGTATGAAGTTGGCCGCGGGTGGGGGGACCGAGGCCTACTTGCCTGAATTTTGCATTGTCTAAACAGGCAAACAGCGCAGCTATATATAACCTATTACTATCGACGAGAACGTGAACACACACCTGCTGGTGTTCTCCCACTCTGGCGTTCCTCTTTCTGTACATCCGTGAGATGGACGAGCGACGGCGGACCAGAGAGGAGAGCTTTGTCCTTTTTTTTTCTTTTCTCACTCTCGACGGTGTCTCTTGCAGCACGACTCCCTCCCCTCACGCCGCAGAGATACGCGCATTTCTGGCGTGGAAAAATAACGGCACGACCGGACACTCGGTGGAATTTGGGACAGCCGGGGGGGGGGGGGGGGGGGTGAGGCTCTCCCGGTTCTCTCAATAATCAGCGACGATCGAAATACGACGCGAGACTCGCAAACTCCTCGCGGACTTGAAGTTTCGAGGATGATTTTTTTTTATTCATTAGATTAGTTTTTTTTATTATCGTCACGTGGCTTATGGTTGTATCGGCCGGGCACTGATTTTTGGGTGTTTGTATCTTTTTTTGTAATTCATTAGAGTAGTTTTTTTTATTATTATTTACGGCTGTAGCTGACTCGACCAAGTCATGCACTGACTTGGATGTTTGGAATTTTTTTTTCTAACAAACAGTCAGACTTGTGGACACATTTTTTTTGTATAAATAATAAATTAGAAAAAAAGGAGAACAAACATTATTGTAAAAAATGTATACCGGGTGCGAATTTCGAATTCGTGATAGGAAGAGGAAGGGAAGGGGGTCAACAGCGCCCCGGGGGTTCTCTGGATAACCGCCGATCAAACAAGTTTCCGCGCGCGTTAGTTCCTCAGTGTATCTTATTATCGTATCGCTAATCAGCGACTACCAGTCTATTGATTCTTCCAACGTATATTTATTCTTGCAACGTATATTTACATGACCTTTTTTTAAATTCCTCTTCATAATCTTTTTCGTTTGCTGATTTTCATATTTTTTTGTTTGTTTCTCAGGGAAAGATTATCAATCGCAGAGCGGAGAGTTGCTTCCTTGACGAAAGGAGACAATTATCTCAAACAAGACGAGCGGGATACGTACCTGGCTAACGACCACGTGCGCGCTCGAGAGGCTCACGTGTGCAGCGGAGGACTACACTTGCCGGAGCCGAAGAAGAGGTGCACGCTCGAGCGATTCGCGGGATACGTAATTAGAGGTAAGTAGAAAACGGCAACGAGGGAGTGCACCGGGGTCTTCTACGCACTCGATCGGCGCTTTCCTCGCTCGTTTCATCGTTACGCGCCGTCTTCGAGTATTAAACTTTCCATGCTGTTTCGCGAATTCGTTGCATCGAATTTGGCCCCGCGTGGGAACTCGTACAGAGACGATGAAAGGAAGGATCGCTGAGGGTAATTAAAATTGTTTCAGAGTACCGGTGACTGGATCGCCTCACCGTGGACCCCAACGCGGTATGCGGTTACGTACTTTCATCCTAGCCTGTCTCCTACTCCAGGGGGTGAGTTTCTCATCGGATAACTCCGGTGAATTTATTATGATTTATGCGATCGTGAGGCGCGATGGGAGATTCGCGGACCGAGAGTGGCAACGCACGTGTCGTTTCTCATCCTTAATGTCCTTGAAGTCCCGGAACTGTCCTTGAATTTCACCTAATGTCCTTGAAAAAATCCTGGAATGTCCTGGAATTTCACCTAAAATCCTTGATTTTTTTTTCTCTCGCAAATTTGAGCTCGGCTCATCTGTTCTTGACTTTCGTACTGACCTCACGAAGATGAACGAAAAAAAAATACTCAGATATTTTTAAATATTTATTTGAAGGTCAATGGACGCTGACTCGTAAGAAAATTAACTAGTACGATGATAGTGGATAAAAAATTGGTAAAAAATTTGAGGGTTTGAATTCGTACTTTCAGTAAAATTACAGGAAAAACGATCCAACTATAAAACTCACTAAAAAACAATTCCTTAGATGAATTAAGTTTTGTAGGTACAACCGATGCATTATGCGATTACGTACTTTTATGTGTGAGTTTCTCCTCGGGTGACTCCAATCAATTTATTATGATTTATACGATCGTGACGCGCGATGGGAGATTCGCGAACCGAGAGAGAAGTCGGCGCTGCCCGTGTCGTTTCTCACTTAACAGCGATACAACACACTGTAATTTAATCGATTAAATCTGTTCTTGACTTTCGTGCCGGCTTCACGAAGCTGAAAGAAAAAAGATTAGCGACTTACATTTTTTAAAATATTTATTTGAAGGTCATGGTTGGTAGTTATTGACTCGTCAGAAAAGTAACAATTACGAAGATCGTTGATTAAAAACTGGTAAAAAATTTGCGGGCCTGAATTCGTCCTTGGGGTAAAGATACAGAAAAAACGATCTAACAATTAAACACTAAAACCGATAAATAAACGGTCGTAATTCGATGATATCTTAGATTATTCGAGCACTCAAGTCATGCAAGTAGAACCGATGTGTTTGAAACAACGAATCATCCGGCGTATATGAAAATGTGTGACCAGTGTTGATTCATTCGCAGGTGTACAATTCCCGGCACGACCATCCAATATCAAATTTTCGGCCATCGAAATAACGTTTTTCGTTCGAGCACAAGCACACATGCGCGGACCCAAAATAAAGAGGTCAAGTCGACGTGATGGATGGGACGTTCGAAATCGGATCATGGGAACGATAAAAAAAGAAAAGCAATGGAAAAAAAAACATCGTGATCGGAAAGGGCCCACAGGTAGAGGAAACTGTGCGTGTTTCGAAAACCAGATTGATCTCGTTGCTCGTACGGCCGTACCGAAGACCTCCCAGGAGCGTTTACCGCCGCGGTACTCTCCGGGCTTCTCCGGCTCCGTCTCTCCTCCTTCTTCAATTCTTTCTTGCGACGCGTCAACCGAAGAATCGTACGTGAAATGTCGCTTCGATGCTCGTTCGCCCTCGGTCGACTCACACGCCGGTGTGCGTCCGCTCTTTATACCGGCGTGCACGGCCGGTAATTACAACATTATAACCCAGATATATCGGAGGCTCTGTCGCACCGAGGACGACGGTGAAGCGTGCGTCGAGCGCCCGCGCCCGATGCCGTTACCCAGTGCCCTGACCCAGAGCTAAGGGCGACGGACGCGAGACCGCCCGAGATGCCTCGAAATGGTCCGTGCGTGAGCGCGTATTTGAACGCGGTGGGTCTCCCGTTCTCTTTCCCTCCTCGCTGCAGGTTCCTCGATCCCGTCGACCCGTTCGATACGCGCGTTAGCCCGAGGGTTACACGGCCACGATTTTAACACACCTGATTGTACAGCGTGGCACAAGACATCGTGCGGTACGCCGATGCGCAGGTACACATCTCCGGTTCCCGGGATTCCCTCGCGAAAAAAATAAAATAAAATAAAAAATATTTAAAAAATCGTCGAACAATTACGGGTACTCAACGGGAAATTCCGACGAGGGGGAGGGGCCTGACCCTCGCCCAGATACATGAAATTTCATTCATCTCGTGCGCGTCCACCGTGGCTTCCCAATCTTTCTTACGAGCTACGTGACCGCTAAAGGGTTTTTAATGATCGACTCGATCGGAGGGTAATTCGCGTCGATGACCGGAAGATTGTTTTTGTTTTTTATTCCGAGTACACTGGATAGGAGGATTTAATGACCCGTGTATACAAGCCGTGCAATTTTCTCCGCGTCGATCGTACTGTTTGCGTACTTTTCGTTTTTAAATATTGTGGCAGAAGGGAGAGCGGGGCAAAACGGACCAGTGTGTCTTTCGATACGAGACCTCTTTTGTGTACCGCAAAAAAATGTTAAATGGTCTGTCTTGCCTCGCCAGTTGGGAATTTTTTTAAATTTTTTCATTGCCGGGTCTGAATTTCACGGTAAATTAAATCTACGCTCATTACGCGCACGATATCGAGCCATATAATTGGTAGTGTGTTTCGCTGGTACACGAAGAGTTTTTGCATGCATCCTACCGATAATCTTTAATTGCTATCGCTTTCCAAATTGGTATATGTGTACCGTGCAACAGAAATTTTCTGCTCGTTTACCCCTTTTACCTCCGTTCATTAATCCCGTTAAATTTGAGGCGTAAAAATTAACAGAGCGCAATCATTCCCTCATTCTCAGCGTCCTGTCCCCACCTCCTCTCGCTCGGGTGTTACAAAGGTCACCGGGACGGGCCTTCTGCCTGTGATCATCCTGGGGGGTTCACGTATCGTGACTCGTCCCAAGCTCGATCGTGGAGTTCGTTCGAATGTTCAAGGGCCGCGTGATCTCGAACCCACTTATATCGACGGCTGAGGACCAAAAGGGGCGTAACTCCAACATTACAGTCCGCGAGACCGGCAAATGGAAACGATATGAAGTCCAAATCCGGTACTAAATGGTACAAAAAGGAACTAAATGGTACAAGATGGTACAAAATGGCACTAAATGGTACAAAATTGTACAAAATGATACCAAATGGTACGAAATGGTGATAAATGGTGATAAATAGGGTATCAAACAAATATCAGTCGTGCTAATGATGAGACTGAGGGGTATTCCATTTTGTCCCAAGTGCTCCATATGGGTTACGCCCCTTTGATTCTCAGCCGTCGATATGCATAACTATATGTACAAGTCTTACATACCGCCACTCGCCCGAGGTTCACCCTGGAACAAAAAGTGGTGCGTTCGCTCGTTGGGGTCTCGTAACTTACGGAACGGCTGGAGAACCTCTCTTCGTCTCTCCCGAGGGGGCACGCACGAACGCATCGCGGATACCAAGGTTCAGGAGAAACGGCTACGCAGGGGGAGGCGACGGTGGGAGCCGCGCCGCGGTATTAACTTGCTTATTTGGCTCGAGGTCGAAGGAACCGGCCCCACCGGCAACGGCGATTGCCATTTCACGAGTAGTCACTTGTAGTAGTTGTAGTTCGGAGCCTGCACAGTAGATTCGTCGGATGTATATAGGTACGCGTGATACCGTTGCGCGCAGGAATGAGCTCACGGTTCCTCGGGAAGAATTTTTCATTGTGCCTTGTAAATGGCTGTCTGCACCGCGGGTGCGAACGTTTGACGGTATATCATTATCCCTGGCACGTCGGACCCGCGCTGCGATGGAAAATCCAGGTGGATCCGCCACGTTCCACCGGTTTTTCGTGTCGCGTTTTTTCTAAAAGGTCAAATCACCTTTTTTTCCGTTGAAAATAAATCATTATTATCGCATGGAGTCTGGCATTTCAATTTCTCCACAATTGAACCTAAATGTATAGACTTGTTGGAAAGTTACAGGGAATCGAGCTCCGACTCCGAGATCTATCGTTGATTTGCGTGCTGGGCGGGGTGGTCCGTATTGCCCCCGTCTAAACCTTTGAACCTGGCTAGTGTACAAAATCATTGAAATGCAAATATACATGAAATCTCACTATCCAGGGTTTTCCGGGTACTATTCGGACACGGTGATGTTCATTCTGTAAATCCGTGTCGAGTGTGAGGAAGAAGAAAGAATGATAATTGGCATCGGCGTAAGGCGTGCGTGGGTTCTCGTCAAATTATGGAAGACGTGGCCGACCGAGTGCCGGCTACCGAAGAACGTGTGCAGGATGCACGCGTCGTTGAGGTTGAACGCTACCGCTGAGGAATACTCCGATCGGAGTGAGGAAGGGGGTCTCGAGTATGTGCACACACGAGTGTGTATAGATATAGTCCTCGCGAGGACCGCTGGCCGATTGACCCGCGGCTAAAGACACGGGTGGCCCGTTATGCCCGAGGGTCACGCGTGAAGCAATCGTCGGCGACTCTTCTGGGACCCGCTCGATTCCCTCCAGCACCGGTAGCTCTTTCCTCCGCCTCTTCCTCCTCCCTCTCCTCCCCCCACGTTCACGTCGATGATCCTATTTCGACGTCGTCTCGTCAACTCGCTTCATTCTTCGTGGAATACCTCGCCCCGATGCTTCCAGACAGGTTTCGTCGGTGTTCGGAGACACGCGATGCCCGGACAGAACCAACAGACGAGAAATCTTCGGTATCGTTGCGATTGAGTTCTTGCCGGGACAGTCGAACAGGCTACGTTTGCCGAGGTCTGGGCTCGATTCAAAGTATCTGGTGTAGCGGGCTTTGTTTAACTTAATTTATTTCATCAACGAGAAATTATAGACGAGGAGTCCGAAAAACCGATCGATGTTCATGAGAAACGTCAGTCGAGTCGAAAATTAAAAAAAAGGTTTTGGCAATTACAAAGTAGGAAATGTTCCGTTTGATTTTGGGGCAAAGTTAAAAATGCAATTTCGTGACCTTTCGCGTGGTCATCTAATAAATGCGCCCCTCTTTGATTGGAACTGAGAAAAAAATGTTTTTGCAATTTCACAAAAAAGAAATGTTTCGCTTGATGTCAGGCGAAAGTTTAAAATGCAATATTTGATCTTTTACGTCCTTCAAATCTAATAAATGTCTCCGTCTTTGATTGCAGCTGGCTCGAGCCGAGGAAGTGGAGGTAGTCGAGGCGATACCAGGTGATGAGAATCGCAACGAGAATCCCTCGTTGAATCGTCAGGATGGTGAGGTCGTCAGTTCGGATCAGCTCGCGCTGGAGTCGCTGAACGAGGCGGACAGTGGCGGCAATAACGGTGGAGGTGTGGTGGTCGGCGGAGGCCAGTACAAGAATGGCGGAAACGTTGGTCTACGAGGTCATCCGCTGTCCTTGCCACCGACTCGAGGAAATCTCGGACTGTCGCACTCCCGGCCGTCCCATCACAACGTCGCCTATCACGGCCCGCCGCCGCCCCTGCCGGCCAAGTCCCAGCCGGAAGCGATGGACAAGGTCTTCAGCACCGGAAGCGGAAGCGGCGGTGAGTCCTGGCCGTCGTCAACGCCGGATATGCCGAAAATCGTTTCGCTCGACGTCAAATGCGAGAAGAGCCTTATGAAGGTTTATCTCGGGTTCGACAAGCCTTTCTACGGCATAGTATTCAGCAAGGGTCACTACAGCAACGTAAACTGCGTTCATCTCCCGGCCGGCTTGGGAAGAACGTCGGTGAATTTCGAGATAAGCATACACGCGTGCGGCACAGCGGGCAACACGGAGAACGGCCTCTACGGATACGGCGCCGAGTCCGGTTCAGGCACGTACTTCGAGAACATAATAGTCGTACAGTACGATCCTCAGGTACAGGAGGTATGGGACCAAGCCCGCAAACTGCGATGCACCTGGCACGATCTCTACGAGAAGTCGGTCACGTTCCGTCCGTTCCCGGTCGACATGCTGGACGTCGTGAGAGCGGACTTTGCCGGCGACAACGTCGGCTGCTGGATGCAGATACAAGTGGGCAAGGGACCCTGGGCATCGGAGGTATCGGGTCTTGTTAAAATCGGACAAACTATGACGATGGTACTGGCGATCAAGGACGACGACTCGAAGTTCGACATGCTCGTGCGAAACTGCATGGCCCACGACGGCAAGAGGGCGCCGATACAGCTGGTCGATCAGAAGGGTTGCATAACGAGGCCGAAGCTGATGTCTCGTTTCACGAAAATTAAAAATTTCGGCGCCAGCGCGTCGGTACTCTCGTACGCTCATTTCCAAGCCTTCAAGTTTCCGGACTCGATGGAGGTACACTTCCAGTGCACGATACAGATATGCAGATATCACTGTCCCGATCAGTGCTCGGACGGGGTACCGCTGATCGAGTCCCAGGGTGGACTGATCGATAATCATCAGTCGAACGGTCATCCGGACGTCGGTTATGGGCTTCCACCGCCGCTGCCGCTCGAAGCCTATCTACAAGCCGCCGCCGGCAGACCGAGGGACGAGAGACGAAGAAAGTCGAGAGAGATCGCCGCGACCCCGTTGAAGACCGTCGGAGTTAATCGAATAATTCGCGTCGTGTCGACCGGTGATTTGACCTTTGCGATCGATGAATCGAGCGACGAAACGCCGAGCTCGACTATGGTATTTCCGGTGAGGGATACTTCGGTCAACTCGAGCCTGATATGCATGACGACCCCGGGCTTCGCCGTAACCCTCATAGTTCTTCTCGCCGTGCTTCTCGCATCTTGTATACTGTCGACATACCTTTGTATACGGCTCAGACCGTTCGGCAAAGCCAACAAGTGCGTCGTCGTCGCGACGTACAGTAATCAAGCGGGACCGAAGAAGAACTCGAAAACCTGCTTCTATTCCTAGATAGGCCAACCGAGAAGGCTCTCGGATACTCCTGACGAGCCATCGCTCGGACAGATCCGTTTTTTGCCGTTACAAACATTTTGTACCCTCGACGTGGCCTCGTCGAGCTTGTTACCGAACAATCACGATTTTTCCATCGAAACATCACTCGTGTCTCGCAGGAGGTGCGGAGGCAAGACGACCGTCGATTATCGTTGAATGCAGACGGCCGGTCTGACACGAGAGAGGAACGAGTAAATCTATGCAGATTTATCGAGTTCGGTCAGGCCGCGGTATTATTTAACGGTTAAACCGCGAGCGACGAGACCACGACGACCCGATCAATTCGTGCTTTGCGCTTGTTGAGATTAACTTCGTCTCTCGATCAGCACGTTGCGAGATTTCCTCGTTATCGGAAGGGGACGACGAGACGAAGAATTATTTAGTCAATGAGTTTAAATTCGCGATGTTTTTTAAGATATATATAGTATTGATAATTATACTCACGCAGAGGCAATTGGAGTGTCGACGAGCTCGTAAATCGTCGAAGGTTCAGAAGTAAATGTTTAATGGCGGTAAAATTTCCATAATCTTTTTCTGCATATTTTTCGAAGTTTAAAAAGAGGGTGATAAAACGATGCGACCAGTGATGTTCTGCGTTTCTCAAAGTCAAAGGGAGCTTTTTTCTCTGTGGTTATTAATGAGATTTTTAATTGGACGTAATTTTCAAAGTATGTGAATCCATACCCGTAACACTTCAGTTACCTCTTCGTGTATACATAGACATAGAGTGCAGGGTTCCTGGCTCGGTGGCTACCTTTACGATTATTAACCGGTGACGAAATTTTTCTGAAAAATTCCAAATCGTACAAACGTCGGATATTTTCAGGAATGTTTCTCCCAATCTTCCCCGTCATCTCTACTTCTTTCGTGCACTATGGATAATAATTTTATATATATATATATACTTGTACAATAAATACGTGGAAAAGCCATCGAGAGTACGAAAATCTGAAAAATTCAGGGCTCGCGTGCATTATTACTAATATATTTTTAATATATATATATATAAATAGTAGCACACATAATATTTATACCGTTACAGTGTAAGTAAATTAATGAATAAAAGTATTTTTGATTGAACATTCCCGTGACGAATTCGCGTGTCGAGGAAGTTGAGTCTCGAGGTCGTGAATAGCCCTATTGTACAACACGTCTCAGGAAACTCATCGGTTCGAGGTACTTCGGTGAAGCACCTCTCGAGTAGCTCATAAATTTGATCAATAAAGCATTTACCGCGGCGTGTATACCTATTCGCAGTTGCGACTTCGTGTATACATATATATATATACACAAGTTCACGAACCGTACCTTACTTGAGAGAGTAATTAGCATAGAATTTTCCCTTAATTAACACAGAAACGCGTATCGAAAAAGCTGAGTAGTTATTAATCGGAGACGAGCAAGAAAATAATTTAATTTTTTTATCGAAATAAAAAGCCTATTGTATTATTTTAAAAAATGGAAATTTAAAATAAAATATTTTTTAAAAAAATTGTGTGCACTTATCTCGTTTTTTAAATTTATGGCCTATCGAAAGTACCGTGACTATTATTTCTCATTGTAATTATTCGCTTATTATTCGTTAGTAAATTCGTACACCTGTGTATGTCATAGTATCGAGAGAGAGTCAGTGCGTCGTCGCTGTGGCTGTGCGTTTGGTAGTGTTTTCCACAATTAAATTCAGACAGTAATCATCATTAATCCCTATTAAATTCTTTCCATAATAGCTCCGTTATTCGATAACACCGCGCCAGACTTACGATTAATGCCAACGGCATGACGCAACGGAACTCGTGACAATCGATAGTTTTAGTGATACATTATATACAAACAAAATTATAGATCGATCAATGATATCGAAGAACGTACGAACTTTGTTTTACGATACACAGTCGTGAGTTGCTAGAATTTCGTCCACCGAGCTGTATTTACAATAAACGATTTACTTTTCTTCAAAATAGAGGGTTTCGTTTTTATTTCATTTTTTTATTATTGGCATGAACTTCGCGTTACACATTTGCGGAGTGAAGCTGCCTGTAAGTTAAAACTTATATTCGCGTTATCAATCATTCGTTAAAATTAATAAGGAGACGAGAGAGAAAAAGGGATCGAGCGAATGAGAAAGGGAGATGGAAATGGAATGAGGAAAGCACCATCATTAAATCGATTCTGATCATACATTTAAATAGAAAAGAAAAAGCGTTCATTTCCGGTGGTTGATTTTTTTTCAAGCGCAATATACGAGCCTGTTCAATTTTTCCGCTTTAATCAAATATCCATTACATTCTCTTTGTTTACGCGGGATTAATCTATATTACGAGGTCATTCGTCTTTTGCGCGTACAGTGGCGCGCCGCTCAAACAATGGCGCTGACGTCGTTCGCCCCACTCGACCAATGGGGACGCCATTCGCTTCAACTGTAGAGTGCCTGCTCGTTCTACAAAGGTAATATCTTTTGCGTTAGCGTTAAATGTAGTGAAACGTGTCATTTAACAAAGGTACGGTTTTGTCGTTTGCGTTAACTGCCGGGAACTTCCTCATTGAACAAAGTTGATTTTTTCAAGTCGACCGCCGGGTATGTTATTCATTAACAAAGCGCGGTATTGCCGTTCGCGTTACACATGCGCAGAGTGCAGCAGTCTTTAAGTTAAAAGTCGTATTTGTGTAATCGATCACTCGTTAAAATTAATAAGGGAACGAGAGGGAGGGAGCGGGAGAGAGAACTGAAATAAGGAATGCACCGTCATGAAATCGTTTTAGATAATACATTTAAAGTGAAAAAACCGCTAATTTCCGATCGTTGATTTTTGTTCTTCAAACGCCATATACGAGGCTGTTTAATTTTTCGTCTTTAATCAAGCATCCCATATATTCTTCTTTACGCGGGAGAATCTTTTTTATGACGCCTCATTCGCCAATGCCGTTGGTGTTTTTCGCGCGCAACTACCGCGCGGCTGCTCATTGAACTAACGACGCTGGCGTCGTTCGCGTCGATGCTGATTGGTTGCCTATTCAAACGAGGGGGACGCCGTCATTCGTCTCAACGGTCCGGTGCCTGCTCGTTCAACAAAGGTAATTTTTTTTTCTTTCGTTTGCGTTAATCGCCGGGAAACGTTTGATTCAACAAAGGTAATGTTTTGTCGTTTGCGTTAACTGCCGAGAACTTCCTCATCAAACAAAGCTGATGTTTTTCCGTTCGCGTCAACTGCCGGGAACCTCCTCATTCAAAGAAATACATCTTGTCGTTCGAGCCGGCCGCCGGGTCGACACGATCTATTAATGCAAAAAGAACGCGATTTTGCTGTTCGCGTCAACTTCTGGCTACGAATTAATTCAACGGTGATATTTTTCCGTTCGCGTTAACTGCCGGGAAACTCCTCAACCAAAGAAAGATTTTTTGGCTGTCCGAGTCAACCGCCGGGCAGCCATTTATTCAACCAAAGGCCATTTGTCGTCCGGCTCATCCGCCGGCTACTACTAATTCGAACATTATTTAATACTCATACGGAAAAAAGTCAATGCTCGACACGCGAAGTCGCCTGTGTATATATATCTCTCTCCCTCGCACTCTCGTAGCCAATCGCGAAATCGAGCAAGATCGCCTGTGTGTATATATATATATATATATATCTCACACACACTTTCGTGTTTTGCCACGAAAGTCAGAGGTCAGTCGCGCAGCAGGCACCGGCCCGTTTGGTCGCGTCTCCTTTGTTTATGTACCTTCCCGCATCGTCGTTAATCGTATTTTTTTCCGATCCGATCAAACGCAACCTTCGTCCGTACATTGTTTGTGAATCACCGAGTGCACGCGAGTGACTTTGTAAACAAAAATATCGTCCGTTAATAAAGTCGTCCGCGTAAACAAAGTTAGTGCTTCGTACCATTTACCGAATCCGCGCGACGATGGAATCGCTATCGCCTACGCGATCCTCCGTAGAGAATCATTGATCGTAGAGAACTATACGAGTATCCGACGTCTCGCTCAACAGCTCATCCGCTCTTACACGTAAGTTGGCCTTACACGAATCTCATACATTAATTTTATCTCGTAAACATTATTTATGGAAATTAACCCGATAGCGAAACTCGCTCGCGTCGAACCTGTGTTTTCACGCAATTATTTTTTCTAACACATAGTCTAAAAAATACAATAATAATAATTATATTATTAATAATATATAATGATAATAATAATAGAAAGCGAGGATTCGTCGATCCTCCGCGTCGAATACTGACTGAACACTGCGTCTGCACGCGTCTTTCCAGGGAGCGACAAAAACAATTTGTTTTTATTTTATTTTTTTCCAAAATTGTCATCGTTCAAACTAAAATTACACCTTTTCGCAATTACTGCTCGTAAATAAAAACTCGTCAATCTAATGTGCCGTACGATTTTGCCGATCCCTGATAGACGATCGAAGGTTCGTTTCGACGTTCGTTGAACACTATGAGAAAAAAAAAGAAAAAAGACGTTCGTAGTTGATTCTTTTTTTTTTAGGGAAAAGGGCGAAGAATTAGCTTTATATTTTTCGTCATACTTAATATTCTTTCATCGTTTAAATTAATCGAACGAGGAGTCTTATCTTAGGAGGTACGAGCGCGTACGAGCTGTCGTTTTTATACTCCGCGGTTTCCGTTTTGTCTTGTTTAGTTTTTTTTTCTTCCACTCTTTCTATAAACGCACTTACGGTACTTTGTACAGTGTATTGCACATATTGTCTCTGACGGCATTTGGCGCTATTGTATTCGTCACCGTCCCGGACAGAGAGGCGTTTGCGTATATCTGTTTTTTTTCGTCTTTTTTTTCTTCTTTTGTTTTTGTCTTCGTTCTCTTAAATTCTCAGCCTTGTTGAACCGAGCTCGCGGCTTCCTGTTCCTGTTTGTGGACTCGCTGCTGAGGGCGATCGGCGCAGCGCACGCGCAACAGGCCGTAAGACAGCCAACCGTTCGTGGTAACCCCGGCAGCCGGCACGCCGGCAGTTCCGTTTTTTCTATTACTCGTAGCGACTTCGCGTTGCGTCTGTAACCGATGCAACATCGTTCCGGCGACCAGTGCCGATACGACGGCCGAGAGCGCGACCACGATGAAGAGGGCGCTGAAACCCGACATAGGTAGACATATACCGTATACAACCTCCTCGCGTATTCTACCCTGAAAAACTGTAACGGCTTCGGCGTGACTGTCGGGACTGAAGGCCAAATCGGCTTCCGATATGACCTCGTATATACCGCTAACACCTACGTCCGCGCTTCGCACCTTGCGATCGGACACGACCACCGAACGTTTCCTTCGCGTGCTGCCAGACAGCATCGGCGTTACCGTCGCGTCCTCCTCGAGGTTACGGGGACCGTGCGGGAATTGCTCCTCGGTCTCGTAACGCGTCACTCTCGGTGGTTCCTGCTGGAGAAAACAAAATTTAATCAATTCGTTAAATTAATTCGAAATATTTTTTTACCAATATATTTTCTTGATCAATATGTTTTTTTAAATTGATTATTGACTTTGGTTTTTTTCTCTTTTTTTTTTGGAAATAAGCTAACTAATTATAATAAGAATTTATTAACTCGCCAGAAAGTTGACGATAGATCTTTTTTATCAATAGATCGATGATATTATCTTTTTTTTTGGCGGCAAAAACTTACCAGGAACGGATGAGAAATATCGGACTCGTCGGAACTTGAATCGTCGTGCTGTTGATTTTCCTCCGACGATCCGGCGAGCCGATTACTCGTCTGCGCCTGCGCCTTCGGCGCCGATTTTTCCACGCCGAGAAACTGCCCGCCGATCGATGCCATTTCGTCGCCGTTCTGTATTATATCGTCGTAGAGCGACGTGTCGTCCTCCTGCGTCGTCGACGGCACGGTGCTCTGAGGATAAAGCGGGCGCACCTGGTGCTCCTGATGTTCCTGATGATCCTTACGATCTTGGATAAAGTGGCCCGAATTGCCGCTCAGCTGACAATGGTCCAAACAACCGTGTCGACATATCTCGACCTTGCACTTTATGTGCACGCTTAGCGCGTCGGGAAATTTGAACGCGTGAAAGAACGCGTACGTTATAACGGTCGCGCGATCGTCGGAACCGCGGGCCTTTAGAAATCGGCTTATCATCTTTGGCCTGAGAACGCAGCCGAGCTCGTCGCTCAGTTGTATTGTGTGACCACCGCCGTCCGATGCCACGCAAGATTTCACGCGCATGTCGAATTCTCCTTGAGGAAAAAACAAAAGAAAATTAAATTTTTAACGTTCAAAAACAATCATCGAAACTCGACGCGATTGATCTATTTTAATTCTCCATTGTACGCGAGTAATAGACAGAAAAAAAAATCGGACAAATATCTTGAATACAAAACGGGCAGATCGGACAGAAAAGTAAATTATAGAACCTGCATGGTAGCGCGGTAGAATAAATACAAAAAAATGTCATGGAATTTAGATCGATTCGATAGAAAAATAAAATTATGCAATCGAGAAAGGAAAATTAGATATATCGGATATAAAAAAAATTAAGAAATTTGATTTAAAGAATGAAAAGATCGACATACACAGAAATTGGACAAATTGAATGGAATATTTTTTATTTATGAAGCTTACCTCTGTAATCATTGATTGCGACGACCAAGGTCAATGTCGAGCCTAGCGGAACGATTCCGGAAACAGGGGGCGCCCAGGGACCCTTTCCGTGCTGTATTTCCATCCAGCAGTCGACGTTGTCGCCTGTTGAAAATTTGTTTTTGTATACGTATAAATATACATAGACAATTTTCCCAACGCACAACGTCCGTGTACGTTTTCCCAACGTACTACGGACAACTTGTATAGATTATATTTACTCGAAGTAATATATTCGAGTATTATATGGCTCGAAAATATTAATAGGAATAGAGTGGCCCGGGAGAGGGAGGGCGAAAGAGCTCGCTCGCGGAATGATGAAATACGTGCAACACGGGGCGTATGTGTTCGCGTGCGGTTGGTCTTGCGGTTGACCGCGCTGGTCGCACGCGTTTTAGCATTACTCCATCAATTCACACTTCCGTGCTGTAGCCCGCGGTTCAAAGCTGTATTTCACAGCATACATATATATATATAAATATGTCGACTGCTTAGAAACAGAAGGGCGTTATCCACATCTTTTTATATGTTAGACGATGTCAGATACGCCCTTTCGATTCTTAGCAGTCCATATATATGTACATAAAATATATATATATAATACATTAATACGTACACGAAAAAATATATATATATACTGATTTACAGTTGCGCGGTGAACGAAAACAGTTTGTCTCAAAGAGAGGAAAAAAAGAGAACAGCAACTCGAATGATTGATGATTTTAACCGAGGTGGAAGAGATTATCAAAGTACCATTGTAATGAGAAATAAAATGATTCTTTCTTCGAGTAGGTCAACAATAAATCGCTGCTTGACTGTGACTAATGATGATTGCCGGCTGCATTGGCGTTATTCACAAAATAATTTTTCTTTTTTCTTTTTTTTTATGTGAAGTTAAAATCAGTCGTACGGTAACATGTTGCGGGGGATATGATTGAATGGAGAGAAGATGTACCTCTGAAGTCGAGCTGAATAACGTCGAGATCGGCAATGACCATTGGCGGTTTCGACGCCGTTTTCTCGTAATCGTTGAACCACTCGCAACGCAAACGCTTCGCCTCGTCCCAAACCTCGAGCAGGTCCTTGTCGTACTGGACGACGACTGTGTTCTCGTAGAATTGACCGTGCATGTCCGGCTTCGTGCCGCACCTGTGAATGAGAGCTCGGAATTGAGGTCTTCGCGAGAGAGTCAAGAACTTTATGTGGATGTGATAGATTGCTCGTACGGTTAACTCCAAATTTTTTTTTCTTCGTCTCGAGGCCATTGAAATTTTGCATATTTTTCTTTTATCGTCAGGATATTCGAAATTTATAAGTGATTTTTTTAAAGTACGAACAATCTTAATAATTATTCAGAATAAATCTCGTAAGTAATGACGGGTTATTATTTGTGAGGTCATTGAAATTGCACACATTTTTTATCACAAGAACATTCGAAGTCCAGAAGTGAATTTTTTGAAATTTATTTTTTATTACGAATAATGTTCATAGTTATTGCATTTAAATCGGGTGCTTAATAATCGATTATAATGAGTGAGGAAATTTTTTGTTTGATCTCACCTCGCGTATGCTATCCGAAATGAGAAGAAGGTTTGCCCGGTCGACGGTGGAACGTACACGCAGCGCGGATCGGCGTGTTGGCCTTTCGAGGATACAATGCCCTCGAAAGGTTGCGAGAAGGAGAGATGAACGTCCATGTGATCCTTGCCGCACATTACCTCGAGCGACTGGATCGCCGGCATTCCTTCCGGCCTCTCCAATGGCCAGATATCGCCATTGCCACTGACGCTCCTCAGGCCAGCCATCTAGTCGTCAGATTATTTTCACATAAATATTTCATTTCATTATTTCGTTAAATCAAATAAATTTCTTTAACTAATAAATAAATATCTTAAACGGCACATGGACAAACTCCAATAATCGAGCAATCTTAAAATTACAATTATCGGCACTTCTAAGTTGCCTTCAAACTTGCCCTTTTGTTACTCGTTAACCCTCTCAACTCTGCCATTGCAACTTACGTTTAAATTTCCAATGTTCGATAATAATTTAATGCAAAAAATAAATAAATGAAATATTCTCGATTCATTAATAAATGTACGATTTCCGGGAAACGCACGCGAAAAAATAATATATCTCCTCTAATTGCTCGAGCGTGATGACACATTTCTTTAATACATTTTTATAAATAAAAAAAGCTGAACCTCACATAGAGAAATTCAGATAATGAGCAATCTTAAAATTACCATTATCTTTACTTTCAAGTTGCCTTCAAACTTCCCTATTTGTTACACGTTAACCCTCTCAATCCTGCCACCGCAATTTACGTTTGAATTTTCGACACTTAGACAATAATTTATTATATAAAACAAAACAAAAAAATGTGTACCTAAAAAAAGGTTTAAAAAAACCTTATTCAATTACAAAAATGTGTTATCCCGACCCGCGCTCTAAAAAATAATACACCTCCTCTAATGACTCTAACGTGAGGACCGATCTCTCTCCTCTTTCACGGTTCCGCAAGATGTGTTTTACCTCCTACCGGTGTGGAATTAGCAATTAACGATGTACAACGCTCTTACGACCGGCGGTACAGAGCGAAATGTATTACATTCGCATCTCCGCGAG
The DNA here is from genome assembly GCA_964017025.1 of Stenichneumon culpator. Lineage (NCBI taxonomy): Eukaryota > Metazoa > Arthropoda > Insecta > Hymenoptera > Ichneumonidae > Stenichneumon > Stenichneumon culpator. Next base: position 16,257,125 of record OZ024769.1, read on the forward strand.
TGCACGTGATATCGCCCGAAGACACATAGAGGATTTCGCGTTATATCGGATATCTCGAGCCGGTAGGGGGTACGCACGGTTGATCCGGCTCGAGTGTAGCAGCTCGTTGCTGGTTCACGGCAAATTAGAGAAGACCCGGTTGGTTACATTACCATGTTACAATCACGCGTAGGTACGAAATCCCACTTGGCGAGCGACACAAGGGCGTAACTCCAGTGCTAACGCACGGGACTTGCCCCCTTGTGTCGTTAGGCGGGTCGGTTATCCACACTCACGTAACCAACGTAACAGAGTCGCCTCTCGAGTCGTTATATATGATCGCAATCTAAGAAACGTGTAGGTACTCAAGCCCGCACGCGGTTTCCTCCTCGGTCCGCCTCCTCGTGCACCGCGCGGATATACATCGTTTATACTATGATATATACGACGATAGTGGGTACACGCGTCTAGATCCAAACGTGCCCCGGAGATACGGCGAGGAGGATCCCTCGCGCGCGCGAGCGAGCCCGCCTGTCCGGATCAATTAAGCAACGATATATCAGTGACAGAGCGGTAGCAGAGAGTAGGCATTCGGTGCGGATCTGTTTCATGGATTTATCGGCTACGAGCCGAGCCGTGCACGCACGGAGCGGAATATAGCTCTATGCGAGTTGATATTACCCTCACGGCGAATCGGTGAACTATCGGGATAGAGGCGCACAGGCACTCGTTGTATTCAAGGCGTGTCAATCGTTCGATTAATGTATCGGCACTTTATTCGCCCGGTAGGACAAAGGATTGTATTATCCGTGGCAAAATTTGTGGCTCTGCGCGATGGGATGGGTATGGATTTTTTTATTTTTATTTTCTTATTTAGGGATCGTTTTTCATCGTGGAGTTCAACGGAGTAGGGGGTTATTAGTTGAGGAGGCCTTTAATGCCCAAACGACAGAGGAAAATAAATTTTTATAAAATTCTGCACACATTTTTGTCTTTTTTTTTTTTAATATTTGGCGTTAGTTTATAACATGTTATCTTATTTAGGTGTAACACTTTAGTTAGTGTAATTTTTGTTAAATTTTCACTCTTCAAATATAGCTTAATTATTCATAAAAGTATCGCGAGAGATAGAGAATTTTTATTTTTCCCTCCAAAGAAAGAATGAATTTTTATAACTATACGAGTTGATATTATCCTCACGGCGAATGGGTAAACAATCGGGACAAAGGTGCACAGGGCACTTGTTATATTCAAGGCATGTCAATCGTTCGATTAATGTACATATGGATGCTGTATTCGCCCGGTAGGACAACGGATTATATCATCCGTGGCGAAATTTGCCTCTCTGTGCGATGGGATGGGCATGGATTTTTATCTTCTTATTTGGGGATCATTTATCATCGTGATGTTCAAAGGATTAGGTAGGTAAACCGTTAATGCCCAAACGGCAGTAAAAATACATGTCTATAAAAATCTGCATACATTTTTGTGTACAATTTTTTAAAAATATTTGGTATCATTTTATCACATCTTTTTTTATTCGCGTGTAACGATTTAATAAGTGTGATTTTTGTTAAATTTTTACTTTTCAAATTTGTATCAAGTCCATTTTGGAAATATTTGAAGTAATTTCATCATATCTTATTGTATTTTAGATGCAAAAAACTTTACATACGTAATTATTGAAAAATCCTCACTTTTCAAATACTTATAAAGATTTTATTTTCTTCTCTAAAAAAAAGACGAATATTTGATTAGATAAATAATAATAAAAAAAATCAGTTTGGTACTAAATGCCCGTGGTCTCGAGCGTGAAGCCCCGTCTAAAAGTTTTTCCGATCCTCCCGACCGACTCTCGTTCGGCCGCGAGACAAATATTTTTATCCACGATCCCGATCTCAAGCTTCGGTCCCCGGCAGAAATTCGTCGACTTTTCTATTAGTCCTAAGTCTCTCGTCGCCGTCCGCGTCCCCGACGAAGGTGTTCCTCGTGTATTCCAAGCTCGCGCGCAATTCTGTAACGGGAGAGGCGTATTTACCGCTGCATTAACGGTCGACGTTTTTCACACAAGTGAAAACAAGTTTCTGCGCTCTCTCACAATCGCACTGTTAAATGACAACGTTTCATTAGAAATGATTACGTATAGGTATAGTTGTTTGCCGCCGTCGAGCTCCCGCTGCTCCCTGCTTGCTGCTGGGGGCTCCGCCGCACGCTCGCGCGTATTCGACGTAAAGCCCCGACGTGTGTGAGCCCGACGCGGTGTGTTGCCACAGTTTTTACGGGTGAAAATAACGCCCGAGAGCTCGAACGCTCGAACTACTCGCGCGCGTCGGGAGGGGGTGAGGGGGGGGGGAGCGGGCTATGGATAGCCAAGCAGCGGTTAGAGTACCATACCGTAGTAGATCGCGCAGCGGCTATTCGCACCGGAGGACTGTAAGTGTCGCGGCTTCCTGGAGAGCGATATCTCGAGGGACCTCGACACTGGTCGTGACCTTCCGTATTCTACAAACCGGCGTCAAACGAGTTCATGCCCACAGTATCCGTTCAGAAATTCTTTTCGCATAACGTGTGCTCTATGATTATTAAAACTGTCGTGTTATAGCTCCGAGGCTCAATTATCTTCATTACGGACGACTTCGGGTAATTGCCGGACGATTTATTAACGAGCTCCCCGAGGTTAAAGGATTCGTATTTAGAGAGATTTGCGTAGAATGCAATCTCGTTTGTGTGCGAGCTCTCTTCGGATAGATAAAAATTGTTTGTATATTTAACAAAACTTTTTCTCCCCCGTGAGGGTCGACATGTATTTTTTTTTCTCGAGGAATCGCAGCTTTTTTTTTTATAAAAATGATGCGCAAGGTTAATACGAAGAAAAAAAATTATACAAGCTTGCGGACGAGAAATTCTTTTTATATGGAGGAGAAGGTTCCGCATTGAATGTGATTAGAAAGTTACTGATTGGATTGAGGACTGTAAAATATACTTTTTTTTTACATATGCAACTCTACGAATTTTAAACTTCACGAGAATAATTTGACTAACCGTTTATGTCAAAGTTTCACGAGTTATCATTAAATTATTATTATATTTTTGTGATTCATATAACTTTTATTCCTATAACGCAAGTAATATTCGATCAATTCCAGATCAATGTTTTTTTTTTACTTTCTATGACTACAGAAAGCATGGCATTTTTTTTGCTTTATAAAAGGACCGGCATATCCTCCATCAACCAAAGAAACGGCTTCTTAACGTCGACCCAGCCGTCGGCCAAGTCCAAGCCGGAGTACTCCCAGTCAGACACGTAAAAATTTAACGACGTCAATGACTGTCCCGTTTCCCTGACACCACGATCTCGAACCCACTATACTACCCGTACTACCTCGAGGGTAATCGCCTTTCTCATCGTTCATTTGGAATCCCACCGTCGGACAAATTTGCGCGGACATTGCCAAACGCATCCTCGATCATTCGTTACCGCGTGGCAGCAGGGGGGATCCCCTCTAGACGAATCTCTTTAGTCGGCGTGAAGATAATTTGTATTTCGCGTGCGTCCCGACGAGTGCTTGCACTCACGCACGTATACCCTTATATATATATATATATATATAAGCCGCAAAGAATCAACGGGCGTAACTCCAGTGTTAAAGTATTGGAGTTACGCCCTTCGGATTTTAATGTCCCGATAAGTATATACATATATATACACACGCATATAATGCTGCAGAGAGGCCGAGAATCCGCGACGGATTTCCCGTGGTGGTGGTGGCGTATAATCTCGTGCGTGCCGATCGGCGCGACACGGTAAAGTTCCTCCTGTACGTATGCCGGAGCGTCCGTGTCTGGATGCTCGCTCTCTCGCGAATAGCAACAGGATGGCTCTCGTCGGCTGAGCCCCCCCAAGCTTTCTCGGTTCGCTCGCTCGTTTTCTCCATGTCTCCCTCTCGGGTGGCTCCGGGCGGGGAGGGAAGGCGGGTTGGACACTTGAATAATGCACGCGGCGGGCTTAAGATACTCGCGGGGGCTAACGGTACCTAGAGTAGGCACGAATATCCGCTTGCAAGCTGTCGCCGACGTCCCGCCGGCGGTCTCTCTGCCCGGCGATGCACACCGCGCGCTATCACGCTTCGCTGCTGTCCCATTGTCGGGTTGCGGTATATCGCGAATTTCTCGTTAGTCCCCTCACTCTGTGTCCTCTAACATTATACTGTTACTGGTACCAATATATCTACTTCGTATACTTTACATGCATCACGTACATTAATATGTACGTGATGTATACATCTATATGCGGTATTCCATCAGGTTTTGAACGGTCAAAAACGGGAACTGGAAAAAAAAATTGTAATTTCACTACAATACATTATTATTTACAAGGGGTTCTTGTATTTTTTTCAGAATTTTTAGGCCGTATTTTTTTTCTTTTTTTTTTTTTTGAGATATTGAAAAATTGAACTTTTTTGAAAAACCGCTGCATCTTAAAAACTGTTAGCTGCACGAAAAAACATTTAAAACATAAAAATTGCAGCTTTAAATGAACTTTTGATAACAAAATTTTGTAGATTTTTTGAAAGCAATAAAGGTTCATTTCTATGAAAAATAGACTAAAATATTTTTTTCACCCAATACGTCATGATTGATTTTTCTTAAAAACTTTCAGAATATACTCTCAAGTGCGCAGAGTGACCTTATATATATATATATTTTTCTTGATAGTTAAGATGCCCGTTCGATAGCTACGCTCTGTTTAATATCGATTTTTTTCATAAAAAGTAATTATATCTATTACGTTCCATTGGATTTTCATAAAAATGGTCACATTATCTGCAATAACGGGATTTAAAAATCAAATTAAAAAAAGGGATTGGGGGAAGTACATGAAGTATAAACAGTACTTCTTAAGCTATTCATTTTTCCAGATGCGATAGATTGTGAAGTCTCCAGCAAACTAATATATTTTGCATTTTAGTGTTTCATCGAAACCTGGTATAGTTTAGTCATCCTTGGTTTCGGTGCCCACTGTTTATGTGTGATACTTTGAATATCACAATCAACAACAGCTTGTTCAAGAACCTAATAGAGCTTTCCTGCTCCCCCAATCTAGAAACAAGATTCAAACAATTCAAAGCTATACTGAAAAAGAGAAACGTCATTGTCTTATACCAGGTTTCGATGGCACACGAAAATATACAAACGATATTCAATTGCTGGGGACTTCACAGTCCGTCGTGTCTGGAACGAAAATAACTCAAAAAGTACTGTTTTTACGTCCATTAATTTCCGCAATCATTTTTTTATTTAATTTTTTTAATCCCGTTATTGTGGATAGTGTCACAATTTTTATAAAATTCAATGGAAAATAATCTATTTACCTCCTTTTTATAAAAATCGATATTAAACGGAGCATAGCTATCAAAAGGGTATCTTAACCATCCAAGAAAAAATATGAGGTCACGCTACATACATGAGAGTATATTCTGGAATTAAAAAAAAAACATGACGTATTGGGTGAAAAAAAGTTGAGTATATTTTTCATGGAAATGGACCTTTATTGCGTTCGAAAAAGTCTACAAAATGTTGTTATCAAAAGTTCATTTGAACCTGCAACTTTTAGGTCCAAAAAGTTTTTTTGTGTAACTAATAGTTTTTAAGATACAGGGATTTTTCAAAAAATTCTAAAAAAAAAAACTTGTAAATAATCATTAATTGTGGTGAAATTACAATTTTTTTGGAGAGAGTCGAGTTTTTGACGATTCCAAACCGGATGGAATACCTCATATATATACTATAAATGCGTATACATGTATACGTGTATGGGCACATGTAGCTAATGTGTATATGTATGTGCGTGGGCACGAAATAGGGAATGTGTGCGCAGATGCACAGCGAGCAGCTTAGAGTCCCAGGAATAAACGGTGATCGGAAAAGCTGGTGCTGAGAAGTAACAGAGGATTCCAAGTCGTACGCTCGTTCGCGTACCAACGATTTGTCATTATAGCTCATTGTTTCTTTCCCTTCTCTTCTCCGATTTTCTTCTCTCTGTCCCTCGGTAACTTCTGCCGTCCCGGCCGTTCATTCTTTTCCCCTCGATTCTGTGCACTCTCGGGTTAACGGTATCGTCGCCGTACGCACGGAGGTACGGGTAAGCCCGATGTTTTTACGTAAAAAAGAAGGAAAAACAAAAGGGAATGCCGAGGATCCGGAGACGACTACGCGTTGGGACGGTTTCCGGTCATTTGCGCAGTTTCGACCCTCTAACACTCGGTGAGAAAATAACTTTTCTCTGCACTGCAATTTGTCGGTATTTAAAAATGCAAATAAAAATTAATCGATATTCCTGTTTTTCTGCGTTTGGGAAAGTCATTTCTTTTTTTTAGTTTTGGAGCCGATAAGATGCGAAGATACGTCTGTTTGCCCAGTGGTTGTTGAGGGGTTAACCGGCCAGTGCGCACGAAAGAGTGAATTTATCAAACCATCATTTATTCTTTGCGTGAATGAAATAATTGGACGAAGCATCTATACACTTACCATGTAGATCAGCATGCGTAGCAACTTCCACACCCGTGGCATCCTGGAGGTTCCAGCCTCTCACGCTGAAAGGCGCGTATGCCTGAAACATCGTGGGAAACGAGATATTCTTTATTAATTATACTCGAGCGCCATCTTAATTTTTCAAAATAAATTATTATCATCATATATATATTTTTAAGGATCTTGACGTGTAATTCATGTTTTGCTTAATTTGATCACGATGCTGAAAACTCAAAGCCGTATATACGGATATGTATATATATATATATATACACACACACATATATATACATATATATTTTAATCCATTCGAGTGGTGAGCGCACGGTCTAGCGAGTTAATTAATTGAGCCTCAAGTACGAGGCTGTTGCGGTCGAGGTGCCAAGGAGGTCTCCAGTCCAGAATTCACTCGTGGCGAGTTATCTCGGTCTAGACGATCGAGCGTGCGCAGACACACTCACACACACATACGAGGATCGGAAAACGCCGAGGGAATAATAAGAAATGAATAAAGGAAGAAGGATAGAATAAGGGAAGGCGATAATGCGAAAGAGATGCGGCAAAGGGGGTCACGTGACCAGCCGACAGCAATTTTAATGGGCGATAGAGGATAGGGAGATACTGAAGAAGACGCACGGCGAGCCGGAATAATATGCCTGTCACGAGTCGTCGCGAATTGCGCGGCTCGCTATGCGTTCGTCCCATTCGGCTCGAAACTACATGGTACATATCATTAAGCTTGCCGAGGTATTGGCACAGTGCAAGAGCATCCGAGAGACATCCGCTTTAACTGTTTCTCTACAGACGGGTCTTTTTGTTTTTTAATCGTACCACGATACATTTCTTCACTCACGCGGATTTAATCCGGATTCCAATTACGTGAAAATTCATTACGAATGAGTTATTGCGATTTCACGTTGCGGAAACGATTTTATCGTCGGGCTTCGATGTAGGCCTCGCTCGGGTTACACGCTCTCGCTACGACTCAATTTCGATGCTCACTTCGAGCACCGTAATTATCGGTGCGGATGTTAATACGAAAAGGTAGACTTCGGTCATTATCTCCGATTATATGTTCTCAATTTTTTTTTTTTTTAATAATATTTACCACCTTGAGGTGCGACTGTTAGTCAATGAGCGATTAAAGGGAGAGCGCGTGATTGAGTTGTGCGAGTACGTCAGGCAATTTGAGAAATTAGTTAAAAGAAGGATAAGAGAAATAATGAGATAAGTGATATGTGATTAGTACAAGGAAATTAGTAGATAAGGGGCAAAATGTATTGGGTATGCAGAAATAAATATAACTATCTAATTACCACCTTTAACACACAGTATGTAATACGGAGATAATTTTTTTTCAAAGCAATTATTTTTATACAAGCGACAAGTAGTTTTGAGGGTTTTATCGAACGAAAAAGAATAGCCCTATCCAGGCCCGTCAGAAGAATCATAACGTTGGGGGAATGTTTTGAAAATATTTGTCTACAAATATTTCATGAGTAAATAGATAATTACGACCGACGGCGACAGGTGCGTGTTTGCCGTGTGGCTTCTGGCGTCCCCCACAGTCAAGCAGTACCGCTCGCGGTCAGTACTTGGATGGGTGACCGCCTCGCCGAGCGCTGGCTTGCGCATCGAATCGTGGAGCGTGAGGTAATTTTCTCGGAGATTGGTGATTACCCTGTAGGAACACCAATCTCTGGCAAAAGAGCCGTCTGTGGATGGCCAGGTTCTCCGCAGTTTTCCTGCGCCCTTGTGCGAATGCGACACAGTAAGGCGGTAAGTCGGCTGCGGACGCAATTCTGGAGGCAGGTGAGGTGCACAAGGCGAACGTCCCCGTACAGGTGGAACAGATATAAAAATATAAAAAATTACGAACCGACATTTCGCCCAAATCCCCAATTATATACATACATACATATAATATATCATTATATCTTAAAAATATTATTCATAAAATATAATATATACAATAATAATAATAATACAACTCGGCTGTGTCACGTTCTGTTCGCGAAGCTTTTACTAGCAGTACAGTTATTAACATTGCTGTAGTAGTAGTAGACAGTGTAGTATACTATGCCGGACGATTATCGAGTCGCGGAGCGCAACGGAGAGGCCGCTCAAATCCCGATTTCAAGCCCGTTCGCGGTTCGTTGGTTGCGCGAGTACTTCGAGCTCTGATCAAAGCGGTGAGATCGCGGTTCGCCGCGATCGATATCTCAAAGGAATATGTACTACAGTTTCAGGACCGCACGGACACCAGACCGATAGCCTTTAGCAGTAATACTTTTTTCAACCGAGTGCAGCAGTGCCATATCGACGGTTGAGAATCAAAAGGGCGTAACTCGGGTACCTTAAAACGGTGAGTCACGCCCTTTCGTTTCTTAGCCGCCGGTACACTGATCGACCTGCTAATATCACGGATGGCTGCACAAGCGAGAATCGAATGTGGTTCGTCGTATCGATACTTTAACCGGAAACGAGGGTGCGAAAGTTGTAACTCCCGCAATCATAGAGCGCAAAAAAACACAAAAAATTAGACAAAAAAAAAACTAAAGATTACGTAGCAAACCTCAACTCTAGGATCGTTTATTATAATTTCGAGTTTCGTAATTTTGTATCGAGTCATTTAAGAGTTCAGGTCACTTTGACCCCTCGTAGTCACGGCTCTCTGGGATCCCGTTAAGGTCACGTCGGGTCACATTGACCCTATTTTCAAAATCGTTTAAAAACTGTTCGTCAGGTTTGAAGAAAAAAATTATCGACAGGTACTTCGAACATTACAGAACATAAAGAAATAAAATAAAATTTACTGGGCAGTGGTCGATGTCGAAAAATGTTGTGATATCCACTACTATATTTTCGGGATCCATTATAGAATATATCTCAATAGTCACAATAAAAAAAAAAAAATTCTAATGACAATAACGTTAAGAAAAATTCTACTTTAAAGGCTTAACGGTGCTTCCATGCTTTAAGCCTCTTCCCGATTCTCCATTCTCCACTTATCAAAATCATGTGATATCCTCTCCGAAAAGTACACGCTACTTTATTTTTCCGGGGGATTTGAAAAAGACTTCGCTATCTCCGTGCCCGAGACCCGTGGATAAACCTATCGGATTCAGCTCGCAAAGTAGATTTAGCTTGATTAAAAAATTGCCATGCAAATATAAATTCCCCCGCTTGCCCCATAGTCTGCCCTCGATAGTTTCTCGGACTAACTGTACTGTAATATACCACGCGCGTCGATATACACGTATCTGCCCGTATGTAAATCCAACGGTTGCGTAACAGGAGCAGTGCGGTATATTCGGTGTCATGAGACACTCCGGTGTCGCGGGCGTTTCGACTACGGGATGTGAATAATTAATGCAGCGAACCGATACACACCTATTCGCCTATTCGCCTCCGGTGTATCCCAGCCGTTGCGATATCCACGCCCGAGCATTAGTTGATAACCAACAATTACCGCTAATTGGTTAATGGCCATTAGTTATAGGCAAGGGGGGCGGAGGGAGGCGGGGAGGGGGAGAGCCGAGAGCGCGACGTTTACACGGTGGAACGGAGGAGGAGAAGGTGAGCCTCGGCGACGTTTACAGCTTCTCGCGCTCGCGGGCACGGATCATCCTACGCCGGGTCTCGGCAACACCCAGCGCCCCGAGACTCGAACGGCCCAGCTGTGCTCGCGGCTTCCGGTGATATTCCGAGATTCTTGGAATTTAAATCGCCTCGCGCCCCGAGCAGTTGACCGTAAAAATATGCAATTTACCATGGTAATAGATCAATTTTCCGACGAATCTCGCATTCTGCATTTCCGAGGCTTCTTTTTTTTTCACGGGACGAGACGAAAGTACGAAAGTGTCGCGGAGTAAAAATAGGCGAGGGGGCAAAATGGACTCGCACTACGTTTTTCGTTGGGACTAGGCAAAGGCTCGTCTCGAATGGAGGACACCGGTCCATTTTGCCCCCCCCCCCCCCCCCCCCCCCGGATGCTACAAAAAGTTTCCGCCAGAAAGGTTCGTTCGACCGAATGTTGCTCATCCATTTACACATCGACCCATCCGAAATATTTTACCTTTACCGCCTTACTCTTAACGATTGGTTTATCATAAAATTTTAGGCCCCAGCAGATACCTATAAATTAAGATACAAAAAATACATATATATGCATATATACGTGTATATTGAGTCACAACACCCAAAGCCATGACTGTTAATCTCTAGTAGCTTTTAGTCTATTCCCCTCGATAAATTTGTCCGCCTTTCCGATCACGTAGCCCGTTCCTACACAGGACGATAGTGGAATATCGAAGATGCGCGCGATCGATGTCTGGACGGCCATTGGCGGGGAGGAGGGGGGGGGGGCGGGGGTCGAGGGGGGCCTTACAGTGATCGAGTCGCCGGCGACACAGGACCGGACGAAGAGTCCCAAGCCAGCCAGAGGTTGAGCGCCTTGGAGTAACGTTCCCAAGCGCACAATACATTCCAGGAATGTTTCGACCGGGGGCCCCCGGTTAGACCGAGACTCCACACGTCTCTCCGGCACGGGAGAGTATAGACCGGGCCGTGAGCGGGGTAACGGTGTTTCCCACTCGGGCCCTCCGCTGCTCTCTTCCACGAGCTCTCCTTCGACGACGGTGGTTACCGGTGGAGGAGCGTGTGTGAGTCTGCGTAGGTATATGGTACCCCGTTGCCCCCCTTCCACCCCCCCCCCTCTCTTCGCCGCTCGCGGTGTCTGCTGCGGGATGCGTGCATCGACGGGAGAGCAGCCGCTCGTTCTCTTTCGTACGGGCTCCGTGCGACGCACAGTGTCGCGAGATAGGTCCCACGCTAATAATTTCCCAAGACGATTTAATGTGACACCCATCTTTATCTCAATAACCCGACGCAGCCTCGCTCCTGGCAGCCGTGGAGTCGTAACCCTACCGCAGTCGCACGCATGAGTGCAGAGGCGGAAGGGCGGGGCAAAATGGACGATTTTTTTTGTTCACTCTTTTTTTTACTATTTTTCTGCGGAATATAAAAAAGGAATTTTTTTCCAAGGGCTCCATTTTACCATGTTTCGTTTCACCCCGCTCTGGGCCTCTGCGTCTTTAGCGTGTTCGGCTTATGTATATGGATTTATGTTTTTATATTTTTTGTTCGACTTTATATATATTGTTCTTGACGCATGCATGTAAAATGACGGTTTCGGTTCCTGTGAAGTGTGCGCAGAAAAGCACTTTTTCGTATCGCGTGTGGGAAAAATAGTGCGCATGTGTACAAACGCTATAGGATCTTTTTTCCCGCACTGGTGCGAAAAAGTGCTTTTCTACGCACACTTCCCAAAAACTAAAAACGTGATTTTAGTGAATTTGTTAGAAAAAATTATGTGAATTACATGGACGGAGGGAAAGGGAGGTCTGAACTCCCTTTCTAAGCCCTTAACACACATATAACTATTTTATATTTTTTTCGTTTTTTTGCGGAATATAAAAATAGGAATTTTTGGAAGGGCTACATTTTACCCTGTCCCATTGTGCCACGCTCTAAGCCTTTGTGCTTTTATCCTGTGTTCGGCTTTACCGAACAACGCCGAAGGTGAAACGATAAATCTCGAGTATTAATCGTCGTAACACTACGGCAGTCGCACGCACAAGCGCGGGAGGGCGCGGCAAAATGGACTATTTTAATATATTTTTTATATTTTTTTTTGCAAGGCCTCCATTTTACCCTGTTCCGTTTTGGCCCGCTCTACGCCTCCGCGCTTTTATCCTGTGTTCGGCTTGCCTCGAGTCGCTCGCGACACATAGCGACGAAGATGAAACGATAGATCTCGACTATTTGTCTCTCCGACTGACCTGCACCAAAGGAGAGCTTGAGGAGCTCTCGTCTCGAGTACTATCCGAGATGTATGCACACTCGGCTCGAGTGCAACGGCGCAATAGACACGCAGCTGTCTCGACGCTGCTACGGGCTCATTATACCCGACCTACGGGCAAATGGAAATAATTTTTTTTATTTTATTTATTTTTGTATACTTTTATTTCGAGTTTCTTGGGGCTTGTGGATATAAGATTGTCAAATTCGAGATATAGTGAGGATGCAATATGGTTCTCAAAATTGATGGGTTGATAATGAGTTGCTTGTGGAAAATTTATTCAATTCCAAAGCCGTACAGTCTATATAAAATTTTTTTTATTTATCGAAGAAAGTTTGCACTACTTTACTTGACGACTTTACGGTCAGAGTGACCTTTCATGCACTCGGATGGGTTCCGCACAAGTCTGTGAAAATTATATCTCTAATCGCGTGCACCTCAAAAATGATCCTTAGTTTACTATCAATTTCCCGCAAATCAACCTCGAATTGCTCGCAAATCAAATGAAAATTCCTCGTAGCAACGTTCGGAAACAAACGTTCCTCGACCGTTCCTACACAGGAACAAAGGTTCGTACTTTTGACAAACGTCTTTTGTCCACCAACGTCCATAATTATTTTCTCGATAAGTTTGTAAAAAAATATTTATAAAGTTAAGGAACACTTTTGTAGATTGCGCAACATTTTTTTAAATTCAAATTAACAAGAAAATAATTATGGACGGTCGTGGACAATTTCTTGCTGCCGACCTATTTTAGTGTGCAACAGCACGAACTTTTTGTTACACCTCGGCCGAATAACTTTCTTAATTTTTGCCCGGATCAATCGTTAATATCGAAGGTTACAGAGGGGTCTCAGTGTATCTCGTACTATTAACAAACTTTTGCTTTATCAACAAATGTCTACAATTATTATCTTGTTAATTTACCAAAAAAAAATTTGTGAAATTAACAACATTTTTTAATTACAATTACTAAGAAACTAATTGTGGACGTTCACAAGAAACGTGGACAAAAAACGTTACACTGATAAAAAAAAAATGAAATTGAATCAACTAAGATTCGGGCAGGGACCTTCAACTAAATACCTTGTTGGTACAGCTAAAAAAAATGTGTTAATTCAACAACTTGTTGCGAGGGTTTCACCAAAATATTTTTGAGTCATTAAAATATTTTGTTCGACTACCTAAATGTTTATTCGAACATCCCTGCCCGAATGGTAGTTGATTCAACTGTACCGTATATATTGCTGTCTAACAACTCGAATTTTTTGTTAGACCCAGGCCGAATGACTTCCTTAATTTTCGCCCGGGACAGTCGGTAATTAAATCGCGAGATAAAAGCTTAAAAATGCCTACCTAAGATCGAAGCGTTCGGGGGTGCGAGAAGAAGCTGGAGGGGTTTGAGTGTCGCGTACTATGACCGGAGTCGGCGGGGCTCGGCTGCGTACAATGGTCGGCGAGGCGTGCGAACGCGAACGCCCAGCGAGTGCCGGCCGGCGGCGGGCCCATCATCATGAATGGGAAAGCTTGTCTCTCTCGCTCGCGCGCAGACGTACCGGCGGCGGCGCGCCGTACGATCACCGTCGGTCGTCTGCCGGTCGGCTGCCCGGCAGAGAAGCAGCAGCGGCAGGAACAGCAGCCAGCCGGTCGCCTCTCTTTCGTCGTCTCTCGGCGCACAGCAGCCGCGGCAGCGGGGAACAACTAACGAGTCACGGTCTACGAATGGCTGAGGTAATTACCGCGGGCGCGCGCGGCAGTGGACACCCGTTAAAGGCCAAGCCTTTCCACCTCGATTCACGAGCCAGTCACTCCTGATACCTGAACGGGGAGTCCGCGCGCCTCTCTTCCTTTTCCCTGCTGCCACTTCTTCTTCTATTATCTTTCGTTTATATTCCTCCTTCACTCGTGGCTTTTCTACGTTACATGTCGAGAGACTTTGTACCCACTTCGTCATTCCGTATTACCGCAAATTGCGTCGCTGGACGATTGAGATATCCGACACTACTCGCCGACGAGGGATCGATAGTTGGATAGAAGCTTTTCAAGGAAGAACAATTTATGATGCAAGATTGGATACTTTTTTTAAATGAAATTTTCTGGGGTTTTGGGCCGTTGTGCGTATCGGGTTGTATGGGGTTTATTGTGTTCGAACAAACGGGATGGTGTTGTTGGGAAATTTCACTTTTTTGGGGCAGCTAAATTCTCGTAAGTGCTGTTGTTGTTGTAAGATAATAACATTAATGACGGAAGAATGTTGCAAAGAACGCTCAACGAAATATAGAAAAGTAATTGAAATGCAATCCTGAGAGAATTAAAACATCTGACCCAGAACCTTTATTGATAATTAAATTTTTTTTGTGGTGAAAGATTGGGTACTTTTAGAAATGAAAATTCCTCGGATCTCGTGTTGTCGTGTGTATCCGGTTCTTTTGGGCTTATTGCCTTCAAACAAACGAGATGATATTGGTACAAAACTCAAATGAAAATTTCATTTTTTTGTGGAAGCCAAATTCTGATAATTATTATTATAAAATAGTAATAATGCCACAAAAATGTTGCAACGAAGGCTCACCGAAATAAAAAAAAATTGCTCATTCCTCAAAGGATTGAAACATCTAGCCCAGAACTTTTTTCGATCAATTGTTTATTTAATCTTCTTCTGTAAAAGTTAAAAGTTCCGTAAAAACTTACATTCTTTTTGAGTTCAAACCCGAGGAAATAAAGGAAAATAAAAATATATATATATATACACTACCGAATAACGAATAGTGAAATTTCATCTTATAGATTTATGTACATCGTTACGCTGTCGCTCGGTGATTGCGAGTCAAAGCGACTGGGTTATCCACCGTAGCGTGTATCAGTTCTCGACCGAGACGGGAATTCCCATTCCCGATTCCGCCCGCGGGAGGTTTAACGCTGCGCCCGTTAGCGGTTCGCGTCGATCGAGGCGAGAATTTCCGCGAACTTTTATGTTCCGACGGGCGGATGGACGGGGACGCAGGAGGGAGGGAAAAATGAGCTGTGGCAAAAAAGTTGGTTTAAATTAAATCTTAACGCTCAGTGGTTACGCCGGGCGGGTTTACGCTTGCAGCGTTACACACAACCTCGAGGGCTTTTCCTTCGGGGTATATTTTTTTTTTAAATACACATACACACACACATATATAAACACAGCTCGAAACCTTCGACGTATAAAGTAAACGCCGTTGCCATTGGTGGATCGTGCGTTTGTTCCTCTGTGCCTAATTACTCTAAAATTTTTTCACATTCGTTATTAACCGTTCGTCGGTGAATTGATTATCAGTTCACGCGCGCGCGCTCTCGTATTATAGAATATCCTCGGGACGAGCTTTTCCCGCAGCTCCATCCGCGAGTCGCGTTCCTCAAAGTCTCTCAAAGTCTCGCATCTCTCTCGTCAACCGACTGGCCCAGAATCGGGCGGACCTGTGCGCGAGCGAGCGCCGCGACTCGCGTTACTCATTATTTATAGTATGCTCGCAACAGCGTGTCGAATGAACGCCTGTAATAGCTCGCAAGGTAATGGATAATGATACACGCTGTGCTCGATCTGTGACGTCGACACCGCAGTCTCACACTCGTGCGAAATATTCAATGAAATCATCTACGGAAGGATCGAAGGATTAGACGAGATCAACAAAATAGAAACTTGTTATAGATCGAATGATAAAGCTCGAGATACACTGGAGGAGAAACGATTACCTCGATCGATTCCAGACAATTTTTCAATTAAATACGAACAAAAGAGAACCTCGACGAGTACCCATACACATCGATAATGTATACATGTATATATGTGTATATAAATACTCTATGTATATAGTGTATATATATATAGTGTGGGTTATGGGTTCTCGGTCGAGCTCCGGTTTGACGAAGCCGACGCGTATATCCACCGAGTGTAATGGATACGCACGAGCTCTCCGCACTCGCCGCAACGACGTTTAGTCAAACATCCGGAAGGCCGGCCGGCTCTCTCTCGTCGGTTCCACGCACGTGTCCCGCACGCATCCACGCTCGTGTTACCACCGCACAGTCGACCTATCCTCTATTTAATATCATTATAATATTACGCTACACGATTTAATCTTGTTTTACAACGTATTACGGGCGCGCGCGCCCCGGTGCTCTCGTCGTTTAATTAAATACAATATTCCAATTAATTACCCGGCGGCGATATGTTTCATGGGTTTTACGCCAAGTGCATGAAAAACGAGAGACAATCTCGTCACGGTTTTAACCGCGAAAATGTATCAATCGAAAAAGGACGGCGTAAATTTTATTCACTTTTTTTCTCTCGAGCCGCATCTCGCATTCACGGTCCGTTTATCGTACATTTGTTTAAAATTATGTCCGTAATATTCTCAATGTTTCAAAAATATTGACAATGTTGCTGAAACGATGATAAAAATATGTATTTTGTAAAAAGAAAGAAACGTAGGAACATTTAAGGATCTACGAAAAATTAACTCTTCACGTCCTTGTTCAACGAGGACCTAAAATTTGCCAAGACGCAACCTTCGAACGATTCGAATCACGAGTTAACGTGCTGAAAAAAAACCTGTAAGTATTTATATTCGTACCTTGAAGTCTTGTTTTTTTGATAACGCAGAAGGAAATCGTCGTTTACGATCGGCAAGAAAGTTCCCGGTACTTAAAGTGTTAAGAAGTCTAACCACCAACGTATTTTCAATTTTTTTATCTTATAATTAACTTTGAAGTTCAACCAACAATTTAAGCCATCGCTGGTATTGAACTTCGCAAAATTGCCGAAGTTACAGGTAGTTCTAGGTAGAAAGGTCGATCGCCGCCGCGAGCAGGTGGTCGCACGGTTTGACCCGTGCGGTTCGCTAGGGGAGACCGGGGCAAAATGGCACAGCAGACCAAAACGGGACAGCGAGGCAAAACGGGACAGTGAGGGAAAACTCAATTTTCCAACAATTTTTGGATGCCCCATTTTGTCCCAACGATACATCCGGATTTTCAATCCCGTTTTGACCCACGTACCACCATCGCCATCATCCAAAAGTTATTGGAGAACTGCGTTTTGTCTTATCATTCCTATTTGCCCCGGTGTGCCATTTTAGTCCGCTCTCCCCTACACACACCAGTCCTAATAGTTCAAATGGCTCAGAAATCGCCGAAATTGCTAGTCATGTTGCTGCCAGCACTGGCAACTATGGTTATGAAGGCATCATGTCGATAATGAATGTGTTGAATTAGAAAATTGGCGTTTTCTCCAAAAAAGCCGACAAGCAGTGTTGCAACACCGCGAAGATACGAGCTCAGAAAAGCGCGTTGGAGGCTCGTCAAGCTCGTAGATCTTTTCAAAAACGTATCTCAAATGCTTAAGCGGCCGCCGAAGGAGAATTGTGTGAACTGAGTCATTTACTAAAGGTAAGTGAAACACAAACCGCACCATCATTTGGACAACTGTACTCTTACTCCGTTTTATCGTTTATCTCGAAACTATATTTTCCGACCTGGCTGCATGTAAATCTCGGAAACTACCGGTCCGATTGACTTGAAATTTGGAGAAAATACTCTTAGATAGATTATCTAAATTCTAGGGTACGATTTTTGCGATAAGTTGATTAATTCTTTTTTTTTATTAATTTTTTCTTTGGGAAATCAATAATAAAAAGAAAATCTCTATGCTGCGCTTTAGTCACACTCTTCAAGAATAACTTTTTTTTAGTAGCCGTTATTAACCCCTCAAGTACAGGGGACTTTTTGCCGAGAGCAAACGACCATACCGTTTTTTGGGCACAGAAACGATACGGATATTCTTAATCAATTTTCTTCTGTGATATAAAAAAAAACCACACTTCAAGATACATCTGCCTATTTTTACAAATGTTTTAAGTACATCAACTTGTTATTCGAATCGTTCGAAGGTTGCGTCTTGACAAATTCTAGGTCCTCGTTGAACAAGGATCCCGTATGTAAAGGCTTTATCTGCGGCAACAGATTTATAAATATAATTTGTAAGAGATATTCATGAAACTATAAACTACCATTTATCCAAAAATCAATAAATTAAATCCCAAATTTTCGAGTCTACACATTTTTATTAGTATAACCTCTTTTTAACCGCTCTCGGTGGTCCGACCCTTAAAGGACATTTTTAATATTTTTCAAGAGCGATCATAATATTTTGATAACATTGACACCGAGCCCAATAAAAATTGAAGTATAAAATGACGTTGTTAAAAAGAAACTAAATAAAAAAAATATAGCGAACCAACGGATTAAGGGGAAAACAGATTACAAAGTGAGTCTCGTCTACGCCGCTCGAGGAGTAAATCTTCCCTACAATGTAAGACACGTTCATTATGCAGTGTGCCGATTAGCTCTGGTGCGTTACGAGCCGCGCTTCCACCGCTACCGTTCGAGGTTTATGATCGGACACGCCCGTGAGCGAGGCATCCGACACTCTTCCGGATGCGTCCGGAGACTCCGTCTCGCATACAGTTCGTCAATTTATAAACGCCCGTTCTACGAGACACGTGTGTGTTCCACGGCTTGCCGGCTGCGCGTGTGCCGCCGTGTGAATCGTCGCTGTCTCAAGGCGACGAGGTCGAACACGCGGCCGACCGGCAGCATCGACTGCACAGCATCCAGCCCTACCGTCGAGCGAGCTGGGAGGATTAGCGAGAGCGTGGCACTTTGCCGTTAAAATCTCATGCCTCGTGAATATTTCATGAATATCGGGGGGGGGGGGGGGGGGAAGAGATGACACCTGTTTGCGGAAGGCAGGGACAACCGTACAGCCGTTAGATCCGCCGAGTGGCCATGCAGATAGAACATAGTAAAAGAGCGAGGCTCGTAAAGTTTCGCGGTAAGCAAGTATTCCCGATACTTGGCTTCGGTCACTAAAACCTCCGTAATTATACGAGTCTGCGGACCCGCCGGAGAGACTCGAAACCACGCAATTCTCTCGATGGATATTGAACCGCTATGGCATAATAATTCCGGGAACATTCCTCCTCTTCTGCTTCTTCATCTTATGTATTACATTATCGGAGCCAAGTTTCGTATCTCTTCGTCGACACGATTCCTAGGGGTTAACGCGCCGGATCTTCATTTCGCTCCGGAGCGTTCCCGCTCGCACACAGAGATCCGGATGCGGACACACATACGGGAGGTGGTTTTTCGAATCTCGTCCCGTCCAGCGGGACCCGTTATCTCGCCGCACACCGGGCGGGCTTATAGATGACCGACGAATTATTCAAACCTCCTCACTCGTCCTCGAGCGACAACTCCCCTCGGCAATCCGGTTTTGTTTCCTATTTTTTTGCCCCCCGCCCCACCCCACGATTGACGATCTCTGTGTCTCGTATCTCTCGGAGTCAAATGACGGACGGAAAAAATCGTCGACTGAATTGGCGTAATCGGGACGTTACATAGTCATCTTTACGGGAACGCGGTTCTCGTGGCTTTTGAAATATACATTCGACGTTGAATTCAATCGGAATTGGATAGAAATACTTCCAGCTGTGCTGTTAAGTTTTTTTTTTTTTTTTTTTCTTAATGCTGCATCAACTGCTTTGTACACAACATTTTTAAGCTTTCCCGGCTAAATCGGTGTATTCAATTTGTAATATACAAAATGGAGATAATGGACGCACCATTCATTAATCTGTGTACTAAACGTGTCCTAAAAAAAGTTTGACTTAATGTAACACTAATTTTGAGTTCAACAGGCATGTTAAATTTAATCTATCGATTTATGCGCAAGGATTTTGCGTACCGTATATAAACTTTTCAAATTAATTTCTTAATTTCTAAAGTCTCGTTCGATAAAACAGATACTTCGTTGTACTGCTATAGCATTTCGGGCGCCTAAATAAAAAAAGACAATGAGGTTCATGAGAATATTAAGAAAGAAAAAAGTGCATATCGTGCAAATTTTTCATAAATATTCCTTAATATCCTCCACTCTCCCTATTACAAACATGCCATAGTAGCGTTCACAATGCTGTTTTCCCCAGATGCAATCATATCCTAACACCCCCCTCCCCTGCCCAATAATTAATCTCACCCTTACCCGAAGTAAGATCGTCGATGCTGTGCAGCGACATCAATTTCTCCCCAGCGATATGCATGTCGAAGAGCGCCGTTTACCCTATCAAGCAAGAATCCCCGCTCCAGCCCCGCGGCAATGTGGCCCTATAGTACCGGTGTGCGCATCAACGAGTGACGAAACACGCTTCCGATGGGCCCTCAACGTGGACCGCTAACTGGAATGCTGCGTGAGGCGAGCCGGCGCGATTCACGCACGTCGGCAACGAAACGACGGGTAAGATAACGACGAAGATGATCATGAAGAAGAGGCAGAAGAGGAACAAGAGGAGTACGAACGATGGAAGAACGGAGACGAAAGGAAAGAACGAGGTCGCAGCAAGCGACAGCGAGTAGTGAGCCTCAGCGAGGAGCTCCAGATTGTGGCCCACGGGAACGAATTCTTCGGTGCGCGCAACGAATAAGAGAGAAAACCGCGATATATGTATATACATACATATATATATGTCTCTCTCTCTCTCCCTGCTTCGCCCGGCAATAAATTCGGGCCTTACGAACGTAAGTGAGCGAGAAACGGAGTAAGATTGATAGAAGAGGGTCCCGAGCGGCCGAGAGCACGTGGGGATCTCCCGCATCGCGCCAGCTCTACTACGCATGCTCGCGCATACACGACACACACGCACGGACACACGCACCGCCGGCACGAAAATTTTTCGGGGTGCTCCGGGCCCGAGGAGGCCCATCTTCCGAGATACTTCCCTCGGTGTCCAACTTCGCCTCCTCTTCCTCTTGTGAACCGACCGCATTCCCGCCCCACCATCTCTCAATTTCCACGAGACGAATCTTATCCGACGTCGCGCGCTCTGGGTCTGTTCACCTTCCCCGCATGCCATCATCCTCCTTTCCTTCTCAGACCATGTTCATTTACCCTTCCAGCTTCTCCCTGTTGCCACACGACAAGCTCATCGTTTTACGTATATGTATATACATGGAAATGTGCTATGTGTATGTGTATGTATGTGTATATATATATATATCGGTTAGGAGAATCTGGGATACACGACGATGCGGACGTAGGCATCGTCTCGATTATGCGGAAGAGTCGAACGATTTTGAACGAACGCATAAGTAACGCTCGAGAGCCTCGGAGATATCGGGGTTAATAATCATCATTCGGAGCCTAAAATTGTCGTTTATCCGTGCGGATGTGTACACCTCGTTCCGAATAGCATTCCCTCTTACCGAGTGAATCAGACCTCGGAGAAGTAAAATTTGATCCATCGCGACTAGACGAGGCGTGAAAAGAAAAATTGAAAATATCTTTAGACGGAAAGCTACGTCCAATTACGCAATTATAATTTTTTTAGATCCATCATTTTGTTTATTTTTTTTAAATTGATGCATCGATAATGGAGTTAATATCGTGCATTCAATAGTCTCGTTAATGATTATTGGGTACTTGAGTAAAAATTCATTGATTGGAAGTTAGTGATATCTCGACGAGCATTTTATCCACGCATCGATGCAGTCTTAAACAAATTGCGCTCTCTTTGAGACTGCATCAATGCACCGAAGCGAGTGAACATTTACGTTGAATCGCTCTCGCACGCATGACGCTGAATCTAGCGGCCGAAGCTAGCGGCCGAATGCTGCCGGTGCGCAGTAGCTTTTGGACGTGACGGTACGCGCGCGGCTCTCTCGCCACTGAGTGTGGCGGCGGTAGCGGAGCGACACATACTATAGAGTTTCGTCATCTAAACCAGTCAAAATATGAATCGGATATGTAAACGGATGCACATAGCGATTTGACAATTTTTACTAATATTCGTTATAGTATTACGAAGCCACTAGACTAGGTTTAATTCTGGTGACGGCCTTTGTTTATTGAGAAAAAAAATCCAAAAGTTTATTTTTCGCGCGCGCAGATTAACATTTACGTGGTAAGTGTACCAGGATCGACGTAGCAGCTTGAAAATTTACAGACACATTCTTCAGAACCTCACAAACACACTAGACTAGGTTTAATTCTGGTGACGGCCTTTGTTTATTGCGAAAAAAAATCCAAAAGTTTATTTTTCGCGCGCGCAGATTAACATTTACGTGGTAAGGGTACCAGGATCGACGTAGCAGCTTGAAAATTTACAGACACATTCTTCAGAACCTCACAAACACACTAGACTAGGTTTAATTCTGGTGACGGCCTTTGTTTATTGCGAAAAAAAATCCAAAAGTTTATTTTTCGCGCGCGCAGATTAACATTTACGTGGTAAGGGTACCAGGATCGACGTAGCAGCTTGAAAATTTACAGACACATTCTTCAGAACCTCACAAACACACTAGACTAGGTTTAATTCTGGTGACGGCCTTTGTTTATTGCGAAAAAAAATCCAAAAGTTTATTTTTCGCGCGCGCAGATTAACATTTACGTGGTAAGGGTACCAGGATCGACGTAGCAGCTTGAAAATTTACAGACACATTCTTCAGAACCTCACAAACACACTAGACAAGGTTTAATTCTGGTGACGGCCTTTGTTTATTGCGAAAAAAAATCCAAAAGTTTATTTTTCGCGCGCGCAGATTAACATTTACGTGGTAAGGGTACCAGGATCGACGTAGCAGCTTGAAAATTTACAGACACATTCTTCAGAACCTCACAAACACACTAGACTAGGTTTAATTCTGGTGACGGCCTTTGTTTATTGCGAAAAAAAATCCAAAAGTTTATTTTTCGCGCGCGCAGATTAACATTTACGTGGTAAGGGTACCAGGATCGATGTAGATGCTTGAAAATGTACAGACACATTCTTTAGAACCTCACAAACACACTAGACTAGGTTTAATTCTGGTGACGGCCTTTGTTTATTGCGAAAAAAAATCCAAAAGTTTATTTTTCGCGCGCGCAGATTAACATTTACGTGGTAAGGGTACCAGGATCGACGTAGCAGCTTGAAAATTTACAGACACATTCTTCAGAACCTCACAAAGAAAGTAGACTAGGTTTAGTTCGGGTGACGGCCTTTGTTTATTGAGAAAAAAATCCAAAAGTTTATTTTTCGCGCGCGCAGATTAACATTTACGTGGTAAGGGTACCAGGATCGATGTAGATGCTTGAAAATGTACAGACACATTCTTTAGAACCTCACAAACACACTAGACAAGGTTTAATTCTGGTGACGGCCTTTGTTTATTGCGAAAAAAAATCCAAAAGTTTATTTTTCGCGCGCGCAGATTAACATTTACGTGGTAAGGGTACCAGGATCGACGTAGCAGCTTGAAAATTTACAGACACATTCTTCAGAACCTCACAAAGAAAGTAGACTAGGTTTAGTTCGGGTGACGGCCTTTGTTTATTGAGAAAAAAATCCAAAAGTTTATTTTTCGCGCGCGCAGATTAACATTTACGTGGTAAGGGTACCAGGATCGACGTAGCAGCTTGAAAATTTACAGACACATTCTTCAGAACCTCACAAAGAAAGTAGACTAGGTTTAGTTCGGGTGACGGCCTTTGTTTATTGAGAAAAAAATCCAAAAGTTTATTTTTCGCGCGCGCAGATTAACATTTACGTGGTAAGGGTACCAGGATCGACGTAGCAGCTTGAAAATTTACAGACACATTCTTCAGAACCTCACAAAGAAAGTAGACTAGGTTTAGTTCGGGTGACGGCCTTTGTTTATTGTGAAAAAAAATCCAAAAGTTTATTTTTCGCGCGCGCAGATTAACATTTACGTGGTAAGGGTACCAGGATCGATGTAGATGCTTGAAAATTTACAGACACATTCTTCAGAACCTCACAAACACACTAGACAAGGTTTAATTCTGGTGACGGCCTTTGTTTATTGCGAAAAAAAATCCAAAAGTTTATTTTTCGCGCGCGCAGATTAACATTTACGTGGTAAGGGTACCAGGATCGACGTAGCAGCTTGAAAATTTACAGACACATTCTTCAGAACCTCACAAACACACTAGACAAGGTTTAATTCTGGTGACGGCCTTTGTTTATTGCGAAAAAAAATCCAAAAGTTTATTTTTCGCGCGCGCAGATTAACATTAAGTGGTAAGGGTACCAGGATCGATGTAGATGCTTGAAAATATTCACAAACATTCTTCTTATGGAACGAAAATAGATTTATTTTATATCAGATACAACAGTGAAATCATATCGAATATTGCATCAAAACATTTTCCAACGAAGTGATCATATCAAACAAATCTATTTTTTATATTAACATATATTTATAGTATATACATGTCTTTTTCTCTATTAACTTATGTAAAAAACAATAGTTAATACTTTTTGTCCATAATGTCGCTTACGACTCTTGTGCAATTAGGGATAAAGTTTTGAGACTCGCAGCAAATTCGAAAGTCGTTTCAAAATTCAAGGGCGGGCTTCTTATTACCTTCATTGCTTTGACAAAATTAGTTTTGTTTTCCGTTTCGTCATACGAGCTGAACATAACGTCATTATCTTTAGTCCTTTTGAATACTTTTCGGGTAACTGGAAAATCAACAAGAAATTTCGCCAACCCTTTGCGTGCAAAGTTCATGTGACTTTCGTTGAAAGACGACCCCGAATTGCTTATAATTGCATAGGCCCACATGCAGACATGCATCCCACAATTTCCGCTTATCTCACCAGTCTCCTTATGCTGGTCCGGAATATCAGTGGGTGCCGAAAGTGTCCACTCGTTCCATTGCGTTACCCTAGCTTTCCGAGCACTGCGAGAATTGCCGATAAAATTGCAGATGCGATTAATGAGACGCGGCGGGGGTAAATGGTGGCACGAGTCGAAATACACTATAAATCGTTGACTAAATACAACGACGAGGAGCGTCCAATGATTGGCATTAATCGCAACGGGCAAGAGCCAAATATCGTAGTTGGTTGGCCGAACCCGTTTCTCCCAATTCGTGAACCCGATCGATTTTTTACCGCTCATCAATTTCTCGGTAAAGTAAGAATCGAATGTCAAGAGATTGACTTTATTTTTATTGCATATTTCTTGAAGGATGGTAAAGAAACTATTAATAATCTCCCCATCGAGCCATGCATCCGGCAGTAACCTCTCGAACAATTTCGGATCGAGAGTTATGCCCCCAAACGTTTTCTTAACGTACGGAAAATCTGTAGGATATTCTAGGGAAGCCGTAAAAAATCTGGCCTCAATATCGTTGTCGAACGATGTGTACCCTTCTTTTTCGTACGTTTCGTTGACGAACGTAATTTCTCTAATTTCCGGAGCATTGTTGATTATGCTATTCCTCGGCAACGCATCGGCAGCATGATATTCCTTGCTTTGCGCGGCGTCTAAGTCGATTGCAATGACGTTGTGAGACGCATATTTCTCGCCAGCTAAATATTTCTTCTCGTCTTTAATATCAATCTCAGGAGCAGTAATTCGTTTCTCCTCTTCGAAATACCGGTTCGTTCCTCGTTTCTTCATGCCTTCTGGTTTCCAATCTGAGACGGCCATGTTGTCGTTATCTTCGATGATTTTCTTCAGGTTTTTTTTCCTTCCTATTTTTTGTCTTGTCGTTGTTAGTGTGTATAGGCGTTCCAGGATCCAACCACCGATCAATTCCTCCATCTTTCTAAAAAATCTTGGAGCAGGGATGTTGAGAGTCTTTTTCAAGACGTATGATTTTATAATTTTGAAGTAATTCTCCACCGTAGCATTGCTGTCGCGAGAAAGATTCAGTTTTGAAATCACTACGGCAGACCAAAGAGGAAAGTACGGGAGAATATAAATCATCATGTAGTTGAAGAACTGCTCGGAATGATACGGATTTTTATGTGAGTCTGGTTGTTCTTTTGGTTCGGCGTCAATCATCGACTTGTAAATTGCACTAAAATGTTTCGCGAATGGAGATTCTTTTCGGCTTGTGTTGTCATCGACAATTTCGATATCGTTTTTCAGCAGTTTGTCGTGGACACTCGCTTCGTCTTTTTCGTCCGCAGCATTTTCCGCTTCGAGTCCATCAATCTCTTCGTCTTCAGAACGTGTAGCTTTCAAGCTTCTTACGCTTTCAGTAAGCCCAGCACTTTCATGTGGCATTCCGAAAATTACCACCAACTTTCGGAATGCAGCAGATGCCTCCTCCATTGTTTTGGCATGTATCAATCTCGTTGTTATCAATGCTGCTTGCCTGCGCCGGATCTGATCGTCGAATATTTTATGACATTTCCTCAGGACAGTCTTTAGTGTGTGTGAAGAACATATGTGTACGATAGTTATTTCCGGGATCTGTGCTTCACTGTCGAACCAAATGGAGTAGATTCTATTGAGATACAGTGGGATTGTTAAGTTATTGAAGCTTTTCAGCACTGATGAAATGAGCGCTACGCAGAAATCAGTCTCAATTTTTTTGATAACGACTTTGCGGGTGGAATATTGACTGATGGCGCGATGAAAAGTTGATAAAAAGTAGGTAATTTGCGGAACAGTGTGGGTGTCCGACAAAAACTCAGCTATAGGAAGAGGTCCGTACGGAGGTTCTTTACTTCCCGGGAGAACCAGTGCATAATAAAATATGCGCTTTTCGGAATCGGGCATTTTCGAGATGATAGAACCAGTTGCGTCTAAATAAGCAAAAACTCCATCGCTTGGTGTCAAGGATAACAAGTACTGAATCTGCTGTTCGCTGAAAGCAATGGACAAAAAGCTGTCTTGAATGTAACCGGAAATGGGATTACCTTTCCACTTTGGATCTTCTCTGTACTTTTTGGCCAATTTGTCTAAATGAACTTTCGGGTGGGGATCTAGATTTTGTTTCGTTTCTATTTCACTGGAAATTTTTTGTACGACGGTAGAGCTTGGCGCACCGTCTCTACTACCAGCTTTCAGCACTTGGATGGGTACTTTTTGTATCTGTTTTGTTCTGACAATACTTGGCGCATCGATTTGTAATAGTCGTTTGTATTCGTCTCTTTTCGCTCCTTTGATGAATCGGCGATGTGTTTCCGAACCGTCATGTTCAATATCTTTGTTCCTAAATACTTTGACTTGAACGTCGGCGAATGGTACCTGTATTTTTTCATGGCATTCGAACTTGAACTGTGCGCACTTTGAGTTCTTACACATTGCGGTCACAGAAAAATATTTTGGATGGAATTCGTTGCCTTGGAAACATCGATGAGTATTAATTGAGAAAACGCAGCACTGATAAACTTCTACCGTCTTAACGTAATCAACAAACGCATCGGACCAACCATTACGAAGACATCTTTCGAACGACCAGTACTGCTGCCAAAATTCTTTGGGAATCAAGACGCTTTCGCCCTCGACGAACCCTTTACAAGCATGTTTGGATTTCATTTTGCAGGTATTCTTTTCGATAATAAGCGCCTCCGATAGTGGCGTTTTATTCCTGTTTCGTTCAAAAGATTCTGACAGATCATTATCTGATCGATTTCTTAGTGCCAACAGATTCGGAACTTTTTTTTTTTCGGAGATATTACTGACGTCACTTTTTCTCCGATGATCCTTAACGAGTGTCGACTTTTCATCGATTGTGATCGCCAAATTGTCTTCGATATATTTTTCGGTGACATCACTTCCCTGAAAATCCTTTATCACTTTGCGCTCTGGGCTGATTTGGATATCTAGATTATGAGTTTGCCTATTATCTGTCAGATCTCTACCGATTTCTTCCTCCATGATAGTGGTTGGATCCTCGTTCGAACAATCCGCGAGTATGGCAGTCTCTTCTTTTATGTAACTTGTAAACGAATCATTTTTCGAAAATTCAGAGAGGCTGGAAAGGTGGTATTTGGTTACAACATTGGAATTTTCGTCGAGACTGTCTGCGTCGAATTCATCCTCCAAGCAATCTATACACATCAAGCACTCCGGGCTGTTTGTGCAGACAGTTTCGTTTTGTCGCGAATCACCGTCACTCCCTTCCGTGACCATCAGACGATCTTTTCCGATACAGGAGATTGTTGAAGATTTTTGTTCAAGTGGAATCCTACGAATTTCGCTGAGAGCTTTTTCACCAGGTTCAGTTTTAGTAGAACCTAGAGTCAGCGGCACTCTGCATTCGGGACTTCTGACACTTTCACGGAGATTAGTTCCTAAGAAATCTGGAGAAGCTTCGATGCTTTCTGGTTTGTTTATTTCATGCGATTTTTGCTCAACCATTTTAAGCTCCTCGTCAATTTTTAGGCGACGATAAACTGCTCCCATTTCAGCATAATTATTACGATAGGCATCATAGGCGCGCCGAATATTTTTTTGTAACGTTTTCGGATCTTGCTTTGGCCGAATTGACTTACAAACTTTCGACCATATACTAGAGTTTTTATCCCGTGACGAAAATCTCGGATCTTTCAAAAAATCGTAAAAATCTTGTTTCGGACAAAGCTTCACCAGTTCTTTCGCAATTTTTTCATATAATGGCGAATCACCAGCCATTTCGTTGACTAATTGATTGCGGATTAATCTAAATATATTAGTATATAAAGCAGGTATAACTAAATAAAATATGTACACAAAACTATATTACAGTATTATGTCCTATGTAAAACTATTAAAGCTACTAATGACTAATCGTTTAAGCAGCAAGCAATGCAGCAATGAGTTTGAAAAAATCACGGCGCTCAAATGTAATAAACATCAACATATAAACTTCGAAACGATAAACGAACCAGACAAGAATAAATAGATACGACGAGATTTTATGTGTAGTTATGTTGAATAGGCCTCGAAGTACGGAAAATGTCTTTTTGAAAATACCTTTGGATAACACACATTATCAAGAAATGCGGAACATTAAGGATTATGCAGTAAAATTAAGATTCGGCTTGGATTGAAGCTAGACGAATACCAATTTCACAATGTTCATAAATAAAATGTATGACTACAACCCAACATGTTGATAAATGATAGGCCTAGAAGTTGGAATGACTTGATGGCAGCTTGCATGTGTACTACTTGAGCAGGAAAGCTTATGCCAACTACGCGATGAAGTGAAGTGCAAATGTAGAGGTGTATGTACGCGTAAACCCGGCAGGCAGATGATCGGCTGCAGGGAAGCCACCGGCTGCAAGCCGACAGGCCAATAACTACATTGCAATGCAATTGATAGTCCCGTCAAGTATACCTATATCGAAGAACAAGGGTATTAAAAAAACGATAAAAGAATAATAGTATTTGCTTATTAAGGTAGTCCTTGCGAATGGTGTTGATTTCGTATAAGTTTCAAAGAATTGAGAGGAAATTGTAAAATCTTCTCGATGGTATAAAAATCTGAAAAAAATCAAGCGTATTCAAGATGCCGAAAAGATTAATTGTGCATAATAATAATTCCAAAATGTTATTAACACATTCATGAAAAATTTAATTGTTCAACAAATCCCGGGGAAACATAACTTTTTTTTTAAATGAAAATTATTCGTTTGTCTTTCTGAATATGTATGAATTTTCTCAGATTTTTAAATTCACTTTGAATTTTCTGATTTTCTTCACGTTTTTCCCATATAAAAAAAAATTCAAAGTGAATTTAAAAATCTGAGAAAATTCATACGTATTCAGAAAGACAAACGAATAATTTTCATTTAAAAAAAGTTATGTTTCCGCGGGATTTGTTGAACAATTAAATGTTTCATTAATGTGTTAATAACATTTTGGAATTATTATTATGCACAATTAATCTTTTCGACATCTTGAATACGCTTGAATTTTTTCAGATTTTTATACCATCGAGAAGTGTCTACAATTTCCTCTCAATTCTTTGAAACTTATGCGAAATCAACACCATTCGCAAGGACTACCTTAAACGAGGGTAAAATAAAACCAGTTCAACATGAAGGGTGAAGAGTTCACGATTTAGCCTATTCATGTGTGTCTTTAATACCTAACATCACTGAATGATTTACAACTACGTGAATAAGCGTGAAAAATGTGGATAAGCATTACATGTTTACGAAAATTAACAAAGCACTAATCATGTCTTGCGAGAAACAAAACTTTATTTTCAGCTCCCGGCTGCACGCCAATGCTAAAAGACGGGAGTTGTGCGTTTCGCGATGACCTGCCGAGGGGCATATTTTTATTATGCGGGATTAAGTTGATGGCTAATAATCGCTAAACCAATTTTTGCAGTCCAACGGCCACTCGTCGGGAAACACATAACTCCTGTGTTTTCAGCATGGTGGGCCAACAGCAGTTAAAAATCGAAAGCAGTGAATAGATTGGGGACGATTAATCGTAAATATTGAAAAATTTGGTTATTAATAGAAAATTTACATGATATATTAAATTAGCATAGCGAATGCCCAGAATTTGGTAATAACGTAAGAATATTATCGCGCACATGTGTTTTTTCTTACCCTCGTAAAGCAAAAAGAAAATCGGGTAATGATACTTACTGTAGAACTTATGAACCACGAACACGGACGAAGAGTTATTGTCGTCGTATAAACTCTCACTGGGGATGACAGCTGCGAAGTAATTTCGAGGCCTTCGATGATGAAGTCTCCGTACACAGTAATACTGTTCGAGAATTGGAATGAAATCCGAAAGCACGCCCACAGTTATTAAAAATATGTCTTCTCAATGTGTCAACTAAGCGTCTTCAGAACGACGACGTAACTCGACGACTTCTTCCGTCGGAATATGGAAAGGAACTAAACAATACAGCCCCGTTCAAGCAGACAGAAAACCGCAACAGTATCGCTAAAGCCTGGTGGCTCTGTGGCGACGTTTACTTCGGCGGATTACGTGAAATGACGGGCACTCGAATAACCAGAGGTGCAATAATCCTAGACCAGAGCAAACAGCGCGCGCGGGATCGGGACTGCTGGCCGATACCTTCGCACCGCGGGCGTGACTTTCGCCCTTTTAACTGGACTCATCACGACACAAAGAATACTTTCAAAATATCTTACCCACCGACTTTTTGAAGGGGGGAAGAAAAACAACATACACAGGTCCGTGAGACAGGAACTGTTTTATGAAAATCTACATTTTGCTTCCTCAAGAAGCAGTTTTCGT